>CAKAOI010048463.1:698-39616 GCA_916701655.1 Sebastiscus albofasciatus | reverse complement strand
ATATATATGTGATCATTTTCTGAAAAATATCCCAAAAAATATCAGAAAAAGACCTTTCAGAAATATGAGAAAAATATATGAAGATTATTAATAAAATGTATGAATAAATAGTTTTAAAAATCCGAAAAATCCGAAAAAAATACACAAAAATATCCGAAAATTGTGAAAATGTTCTTAGAAATATCCAAAAAATTACAGTAAAATATGTGAGAACTATATAAAATAACATCAATTAGTATAGAGGACTTTCTACAAGCTGAAAGCATGAAATACCATTCAGTCATATAGAGTATCTATCTATTTATCTATTTAATGGTCAAGTATGTAAGGAATATAGACTCTCAGAGTACTAACAGTCCCTGCAGTGCAGAACAGTGTGAGGAGGAGCCACCCGGCTGAGCCGGTGAGTGAATGGAGCGCTCCTAGAGCAGCTCGCTGTCTCACCTGCTGCTGCTGCTGCTGGAGTCTCTGCTGGAGGATCGCCTGAGCTAGTCCGACCGGAGCCGGCTTCTCCGTGGAGAGGGTCCGGCTGCTGTCCACCAGATCCCGGCTAGAGGCAGCCACCGCCCCACTGCGGAGCCGCAGGAGGCCCCGGCTCGCCCGCACACACATGGACATGGACACGGGGAACACAGCCGCAGCCGCCATGTTGGAGAGTCTCTAGAAGCTACCCGGCGACCGGAACGGGATAAAAGGACAAAAGCATCTGATTGGCTGGCGCTGGTTTGAGTGACATGCGGGAGGAGCAATCAGAGCAGCCAGAGGCCACATGGAGCGGGGAGGGGGCGGGCGCTACAGCGTCTGGTCCAATCAGAAGCAATAGCGAGTGTGACCTTCGATTGCGCCATAGAACTGCCATGATGGTTGAAAGTTTGCTCAATTACATCACCTGAATCCCCAAACATGGCAAAACCAAACTTAAATAACAACTTCAAATATTAATACAGGAAATGTGCATTATATTTAGATTAATATTATATGTATAAAAATACATTTTCGGACATTTTTCGGATTTTCTTTTGACTTTTTTTGGACATAAATCGGACATTTTTCCAGATATTTTTCGGACTTCTTTCAGACATTTTTCAGATATTTTTCGGATATTTTTCAGATTTTTTTGGGGACATTTCTCAGACAATTTTTTCGGGTATTTTTCGGCCTTTTTTGTTTAATATTTTTCTGACATTTTTTGGAAATGTTTTGGACTTTTTTGGACATCTCTCGGACATTTTTCCGGATATTTTTCGGACTTCTTTCGGATATTTTTCAGACATTTTCGAACATATTTCAGGCATTTTTGGGAAATTTTTCCGGATATTTTTCGGACTTCTTTCGGATATTTTTCAGATATTTTTTGGGCATTTTTCGAACATTTTCGAACATTTTTCAGGCATTTTTTCGGACATTTTTCTGAAATCTTTTGGACATCTTTCAGATTTTTTGGAACATTTCTCGAAAAATGTTTATGGCCTTTTTTCAGAAATTTTTCAGATATCTTTTGATATTTTTCGGCTTTTTTTGGGCATTTTTTTAGAATTTTTTCGAACATTTTTTGGACATCGCTCAGACATTTTTTCGGGTGTTTTTCGGAAATTATTTGGACATTTTCTCGGATATTTTTCGAACATTTCTCTGACATTTCTTGGACATTTTTCAGACTTTTTTCATATATACCCATACTATACCGTTTTTATTTTTTAACATTCTCTTCTGTTATATTTCTATATTATACCATATTATGATATATTATATCACTACCTTATACTTGTGTAATTTACCATATTATACTATACTATGTTAATATGTTACTGCTTTTTGCATCATATTCTATATTATATTTATATTACATCATTCTATTACAGACAAACACTATAAGTACCATTATTTATCATCAGTCTGGTGCACTGCTATTAATCTCACTACTGTCACTTCACCTTACAGTTTGTGTTTCCATAATGCTCTTGTATAGTGTTCTATACAGTTTTATTCTATGCTTATTTCAGTTTTTTATACCTCTTATTATGTATTTATTTGACTTCTCTATTTATTATTGCTGTCCTTGTGCTGCTGCAACAACTGGATTTCCCTGCTGGGGATTAATAAAGATTTTTCTTCTCTTGTGAATAAACACCTGAACCTCCTGTATAAAAAATAAATAAATACATTTTCACAAATACAACATAACATATGTTTCCTGTATTATCAGAATCAGCTTTAATGGCCAAGTATGTTACAAGGAATTGGACTCTCAATGTACTCAGTGCAAAACAGTTTCAGGAGGATACACATTAAGATTCAGCTATGAGGATTACAGGTTTAAATAGTGCTGAATGGTTGTCTATATACACCACTATGTATTCCAACACTATTTACACATTGTACATTTTGGCACAGAAGTCGTAAGCGGTGTGATCCCTTTCCACCTGAACACTTTTTATTACACTTAAATTCTTGCTGTAAATATTTAACAAATGTGGAAATCTTTCCAAAAAATACAGAAAAAAAAATATTTATTACAATTTTTGGTTACTTTTCGGACATTTCTCAGCCATTTTTTGGGATATTTTTCAGCCATTTTTCTGATTTTTCAGGCTTTTTACGGAATTTGTTGGAGATTTCTCAGACATTTTTTTCCGATATTTTTTGTAAATTTTTTGTCCATCTCTCAGACTTTATTTTTGATCATGCCATTTTCTTAAAACTGCCCCCAGATTTCTTTTGAATGCATTGTGCAAATGCAGCCACATTTAGTTGACTTGTGTTTACATATCAACTCCAAGAGATTCTGCAATTTCTGTGTAGCCCATTGCTACAGAAACTGTTCATATCACATGCTGAAATATCACATCACCATTTCACAAGTGCCAATATTCCAATATTCCCTAAACACTCTAAGAATAAGTTATGTGTCTGCACTCTGCACCGTCCTCCAGTGGCCCCAGGGCGTAACTGCACCCATTTCACAATAGACAAATATGTTATTACATGTCTTAACCACCAGAGAGAGCACATTTGATAAGATTTTGTCCCATTATCCCCCCTCTCAATGGTTCTCAAACTTTTCACACCACGTACCACCTCAGAAAATGTTTGCCGGGGGGCCAAACAAATTCTGTCAGACGTAACCTCTATTTTATCACCAAATTAATTTATAAAAAACATACTGCACACTTATTTTTCAGCATTTATTATACTGCAAATCACTCCAAACAGCATATTATTAAGAACATGACAATATATGCAGGAGTTTTTTAACCACACAGGACTGACTGTTTTCAAGATTCAAGATCAAGATTCACTTTATTGTCATTTCACTGAGTATTTGCATACACAGAAGGAAACTAAATATTGTTTCTCCCAGCTTCTGTCAGTGCATTAAAAAGGATAGAATAAAATAGTTAAGTTTTAGTAGTAATGTTTCCATTAACAAAACTTAACAAAACAGAGAATCCCCCAGCATGCCAACTTATAAAAACTACAGGTCCAAAAAGCCCTACTTTTCAGGGCAGGGAGGGTACTCACAGTACTGTACTGTACTTTGTTATTGTCATCTATAGTGGTTGTTTGCATAAAACACACAATTCAAATGATTATGATTATTTAAATATTTGCTTTGATTAAAAGAATCTTGGCAAGCTGCTTAGAGCTAGTGCTAGGAAGTTAAACAGGTCATAATTCTCTCTCTAATATCTATTTTATATTGATGTGAAAAAATCTCCTTCAAACAACTGGATTTATTCAAGTTTCTCACCAAAAACTACATTTTACGAGAATACATTTGAACACATCGTGATAACAGTGTAATTTATCTTCACCCAATTGTCCTTTTTCCTGAGCCGACTTTGAACGCCTCATAACAATAACTCAATGGCACCTCTGTTAACGTTTGTATCTCCAGTATTTAGCCAGTCAGGACTGTGCTGCCCACCGGCAGCTAACAGGTGACGTTACTAACTCTCTTCCTGCTGATTTCAACACAGATTTGTTGTTCACAGTGTCACTTTATCAGGGAAACATAGGGTGCGTCCCCTCAGGTTTAGTAGTAGCGCATGCTATTGAGCGCTTTTTTTGCTCCGGTCCCAAACAAACTGATACAGCGTGCGTATGCGTCATTGTGCAGCGTAATTGTGGGAAAGCATCAATACAGAGGAATCGATAGTCAGAGATTCCTCCGTGTACCACCAGTGGTACGTGTACCATAGTTTGTGAACCACTGCCCCATCTGATAGGATGCTTTTTACATATTACAGAAAGTGTATGAAACCCCTGCCCAAGATAAGATGAGATAAGATAGAACGACACACATCTATGGTGCTTATAGCGACTGATAACGCTTATTTAATGGCCTGATCACAGGAGGACCACCCAGCTAACACTTGTGTGAATGTGAGCTTGACTTTAACAAACTCAGATCACTGCTTTCCTTTAGTGCATGTGACAGGAGTGATCTGTAGAGGAGCACTGCCCTCCTCGGCGCTGGGTCGGATTAACGGGTAGATCCTGGTCTTTGCTGCGATGCGACCACCGAGCGACCACAGATTACTCAGATACGATGCCGGCGCTGTAAAGACACATCCTGTAAAGGCGTAGATCTGAGCCCTGGTATCCACGTCGTAGAAAGAGACCAGTCCTCCTTCATAATCCACAAACACCCCGACCTTCTGGAGCTCTTTACACAAAGACAGGGGGACAGGAGGGTTTGTGTTGGCCTGGCAACGCCCCCAATACAAGCCCAAAGTCCAGCATCCGTTTTCAGGGCTGAGGGACAAATGAACGCCCTTCTTGCTGGTGGACTCTCTCGCCACTCCGACTTCCCATCCCGTTTGCCCCGTGAACGTTACTTCGTAGTAGAACCTGCCGGAGGAGAACCCCTTATCTCCGAGGACGTAATGGAGAGAGTCAAACCTTGAGGGGTTGTCGGAGACGTTCCTCTTTGAGCATCCATCCCTCACTTGTTTCCTGTCCTCAGAGACGATAAGGGACGGGTGTGCTGTGTCGGGATCCAGAGTCACACTTACGGCATGTTTCTCCTGGATTTTCCCGAGCTCATCGTCAAACACCTGTTCCTCAACGGTCTCCTCTTCATCCACCTCTTTGATAATGTTCTCCATCTGTTCGTTGAGCGTCTCCTCCATCTTGGCCACCGCGCTCCTCACCGTCTCCACCTGCAGGAGACGTCTGGGCTCTGTGAAGCTCGTGTTTTTTGAAGGGGAGGGGATGGACGGGAGGCTGTGGAGGAGTTTGAAGTAGTCCTCTGTCTTTGAGAGCTCTTCCAGCTTGGTACTCGTGCGACGGTCCTCTGAGATCTCCAGCCACAGCTGTCTGACGAGTGCTTCGGCCTTCTGCTCCGCCGCTTTCTGCTTCTCCTCCAACAGCTCCATCAGCTTCACCTTCTCGCTCTTAGTTGAGGCCACCAGAGCGGCGAAGGCCTTGACGGTTTCCGCCTTCGTCTCCTCCACTTCCTGCCGACCTTGCACCATTGAGTTCTGAATCCTCAAAGCCAGGTGGCACTTCTTGCTCAGGTTGTGCTCGACTTGCCTTCTCGTACACTTCAGCGCAGTCTTCCTCTCCTCACCCTCTTCCTCTAAAGAGACGGCGTTGTGCATCACATGGTCGTCCTTCAAGCACAAGAAGCAAACGCAGCTCTGGTCTTTCCTGCAGAAGAACGCCATCACCTTGTTGTGTGTCTTGCACACCCTGTCCTCCAGGCTCTCCACAGGGTCGACCAGATCGTGCCTCTTTAAGGCGTTTACCGTGTGATGTGGCGCCAGGTGAGCGTCGCAGTAAGAGACCAAACAAACCAGGCAAGATTTCAGAGCCTTCTTACGCTTCATCCCATGGCAGAGGTCACAGGGCACCTCCCCGGGCCCGGCGGGGGGACTACTGTCCTCGCCTTCAACTCTCCTCGTCCTCTTGACGTCCTCTTGCTCCACCATGTCTCTGAATGCGGTGTTGACTTGCAGCCCGGTGGCTCTGGGGAACGTCTCCATGCACAGCGGACAGTGGCTGAAGTCACGAGTGGTCCAATAGCCTGTGATGCAGCTCTTGCAGAAGTTGTGTCCGCAGGGGGTGGACACGGGATCGTTGAAAACTTTCCGACAGATGGGACACAAGAATTGCTCCTCGGGTTGGGAAATGTTTGCTGAGGCCATATCTGGAGGAGAAAGGAAAGAGGAGAAGGATCAACTCAATACTCACTAAACTAAGAGTTGGTGCTTCTTAACGGTACAATCACTGCTAGGATTCTTACAAAGTTTACAGCAAGCTGAACTACCCACCATTCATTTCCTGGAAATGCTTCACATACTCAGACATCTGTCCACCTAGTACTCTACTTGACCCTCTGGTAGCCTATCTCAAGCAGTGTGGCTCCTGATAACGGGGTACAAAACCAAACACACCCTGATTGTTAAACACGAGTAACGGCACTTTCACAAGACAACATTTAGTTTGTTCAAAGGCCCTGACATCCCTTACCAAAAAGCAGTATACTAAGTTTATTTTATGTAAGTAATATAAGTATATATTTCCCAAGTTTACTGTATACCACGGGTCAGCAACCTTTACTATCAAAAGAGACATTTTAGGTAAAAAAAAAAAAAAGAAAATCTGTCTGGAGCCGCAAAGCATTTGATCATTGTGATGAAGGTAACTCAGTTTATAGTCTAAGTATATAGTATATCAGTCTAATGCAGTGAGGGCCAAAGAGACAATGTACTACGGAGTATTAGGGCCATATTGAGGGAAAACACATCTGAGATTTACTGAATAAAGTCAGAATATTACGAGAAAAAAAAGAAAATAACACGTAAAATGACTACTTTATAATATTACGACTTTATCCTCAAAACCTCAGATTTATTTTTTTCCCTCATTGTTGCCCTAATACTCCGTCGTACCGTCGTACCATAGGCCTACAACTATGATAAATAAAAATGAAAATGTAAACAAATAACAGTTATTTATTTCCATTGTTAAAACTCCACAGGGAGCTGCTGGAGCGGAGCTGAAGAGACGCAGGTCGCTGACCTCTGCTTTATGTAGTAAGCATACTAATATCAATGTACTGGTGGTATACTTATAGGCATACTGCTTTAATACTTCTCGGGACTACATTTTTAGTTTATAAAAGTACACCTTTAAGTATACTTTAAGTGTAAGAATAATAAACTTTAAATAACCTTTTGGAACTAATGGAACGAGTTCGACTCCGGAAACGAAATTGAAGTCGAAGAAATCACAGTTTGTGGCCAAAATTTTAAAATATTTAGGGCACCCTGGACTTCTAACC
Organism: Sebastiscus albofasciatus; assembly: GCA_916701655.1. NCBI lineage: Eukaryota > Metazoa > Chordata > Actinopteri > Perciformes > Sebastidae > Sebastiscus > Sebastiscus albofasciatus. The sequence goes on along the minus strand of CAKAOI010048463.1, from coordinate 32,325 downwards.
CCCAAAAGGCACGACTAGACCCCACTGTCAACCATCACACCAAATGTGAAGTTCCTAAGTTAAATAGTTTCTGAGTTCTGCTCCGGAAACGAAAGTGTGACAGGTGAACGGACGGACGTACGGAAGGACACGCAGAGCACTATATACGTTGTCGTGGGGGGTATAATACGTATACAGATAGTTTACTAGTTTATACTTGTAAGTGTACTACTTCAATAATTCTTGGGACTAAATAGGGACACTTTTTAGTTTATGAAAGTATACTGGTATTGGTACTGGTATCGTAAGGGAAACATGATGGTTCGGGGTTAAAGTTACTGCTTTGTTAAGGTTAGAGGACCTTTGTGGTCACGCTGAAGAAACTAAGTTGATTGTTGGTTGTCGCTCTCTCCCGTGTTAAAGAACCAATCCATCCCGGCCTCCTCCCTGCATGTGTGGACTTTGTGGACTTATACAGTTCCAACGTGATCTCATCTCTACTCGTCATATTTAGTTGGGGTTGGAAAAACAACATAGTTTGGCTTAAAATAGATATGCTTGTGACGCCGGTCTCCCTGAGCAATAGTCCTGTGTTTGCTTCCTTAATCTATCACATACATATCTGACAGCTGACACTTTCACCTGGAGGTGGCAGGAATTGGAGGTATTGGAAAGCACACACACACACACACACATACAGTAATTTGTCTTCCACTAATGTACAGTACATGAGAACCTGCTGAACCTGCAGAGTCACAGTTGTGAAGGCAAAGGAGAAAACATGGACTAGATTGTTTCTGAGTGCTGAACTATAGAAGACATTTAGTTTAAATACAGTTAGACCTCTCTGCATTTCACATTAGCTGTGAAAAATAATCTCAAAACATTATTGTTACTTTTTTTCTTAAACTTTCTGATTATTTTCTTACTGTTAATAGCAGCACATATTGTAAACTTTCACTTCATCTCTGTGCTCTTAAAGTGACTGAGCCTCTACTTTATACTCTTCACACTTGATTTAACACTGATAATAAAAGTATACTATAATACAAACTCATCCAGAACAGGTAACAAGACCAGAGCTCACCTATCCAGAAGTCACAGCGGTTGTTTTCTCTCAGTGATTCAGCAGGAAAGTCAGCAACAGAGAAATCTGGTTTCACTTTCAGAGAGGACACACCTCCTCTGACTGTGTGTGTGTTCTACTATACTTCTATCTCTGTGAGGACCAACTGGACCTTTAGACCTTTAGAGAGAGTGAGGAAAAATAAAATACAAAATGTAATGTTTGCTCCACATACCACCTACTGCTTTGCTGTTGCACCTGCAGTATGTGCTCTACATACCACCTACCGGGCTAAAGGGGAGTTACCACAAGTGGACACACTTCGTATACTGTCTCATTTAATGCTCATAATGAAAAAAATGGCTCCAACAGATAGTGAGGACATTTATTTAAATTTTATTGTTATTTATCTTATTTATGTGTGTTTTTTAATGTTTTTTATTTAGGACATTTTGGAAAGTGAGGACACTTTTTGATATATTATTATTATTATATATATAGAGATATATATGTATATATATATATTTATAAATATATATTATATCATTGTTTATATTTATTTTGGGGTTTTTTATGTTTTGTTTAATTCATGACATTTTGGAAAGAGGACATGTTTTGAAATGTTTTAATTTTTTTAAATATTTTTAACAGACAGTGAGGACATTTATTTAAATTCATATTTTATTGTTATTTATCTTATTTATGTGTGTTTTTTTAATGTTTTTTATTTAGGACATTTTGGAAAGTGAAGACACTTTTTGATATATATTATTATTATTATATATATAATATATATATAACATTAAAAAATGTTTAATTTATCTTAATTTAATTTAATTTTGTTTTTATTATTTTATTTTATTTAGTCAGATTGATTCAGAACTATTTTTACAAGGGAAGTTTTTTTTTTTTTTAAATTCCTTTTTTTTAAAAAACAAAACAAATTAAGAACAATTAATTTTCAAAAAAGATTTTCAGGAAAATTCAGGACATTTGGGGAAGAAGAATAAAATGTAAAGTATAGTGAGATGAATTGAAATGAATAAAGAGAGAGAGGTGTGGTAGAGAGAGGTAGACAGGCAGTAGGAGAGAGAGAGAGAGAGAGAGAGAGAGAGAGAGACATACAGAGCATCAGTGTTGTTCCTGCTGTGGATCAGAGAGCAGCAGAGAGCCTCATCACTGAACAACCAGCGGCTTGTTTTCAGGTAAAAACCCTCCTTTAATAACATGTTTATAGATTATAATGATTATTATTATTAACATCAGAGTGCTGTTTCTGAGAGGATGGAGAGATGTTGATGAAGATAATAAACCTGCTTGTTTCATCTCTCGCATTCTCTGAGTGTTTACAGATTAAAACGAGCATCGTGTGTATTATTATTATTATTATTTATTATTATCTGTATGTTTCTATAAAGATGCTCGTGCGTGTGAGTGAGTGCGTGTTTTCATTGTGTGTCAGTGGGGCGTTTTTCTCCTCCATCCTTCATCCTTCACTACTTCACTACGCACATTGGCTCAAACGTCCATCCGCAGCTCGATGTGCTTCTTTAGATGCTGTTGGTTTTATATTTCATCAGATCATAATCATCTCTGGTTGGTGTTTACAGCTGAGCAGAACTCACTGTCTGCTGCAGCTGGTTGTGTTTTGGTGGTTTAGATTTGGTGTCTCTGGTTGGGTTTGTTGTAAAATGGAGGCTGGATGGAGGAAGAGGAGGAGGAGGAGGAGGAGGAGGATGCTCCCTCCATCCCTCCTCCTCCTCTCACAACCTGCTGGTTCACATCACATGATAGATTCCTCTCTACACCCTGCAAAGCATCCAAAGCATCTCATACAGAGACATTAAACGCTCTTATTGTAGGTTATATATACCAGTATAACCAGTATTCCCACTGGGACTCCAGTCTCTATAATCACACTGCACTGGGAAAAAACAAACAACAACAATACATATTACATGTTTTCCTCTGTATTTCAAAATGACAAGAAAATCATGTTAAAATTACAAGAATTAACTGAAATGTGTTTTAACAAAAAATACATTACATTTTTTTTCATGCTAATTTCAACAAAACTAACTGTAAAAAAATGGGGACATTTTTTTGATAAAAGTAGCAGCATTTTCTGTAATTTTACAAAAAATTGTTATGCTATATATATATATATATTACTGTCAAATACATTTGTTTTATTTATTTATTTTTATTAATTTATTTGACAAGGACAATACATGTAGGCATCATTACACTTAATTAAAGTGCAACCAATGCAATATATATATATATATATATTTCAAGAAAAAAATAAAATAAAAAATACATAATACAACATTATACATAAAATCACATAAAATTGTGTTTTAACAAAAAACTAAATGCAGTACATGAAATATGTTTTTTAACAGCTTTTCATGCTAATTTTAACAAAACTAACCGTAAAAATTGAAAAAATATTAATAAAAGTAGCAGCATTTTCTGTGATTTTACAAAAAAAATTAAGATTATTTATTTATTTTTATTAATTTATTTGACAGGGACAATACATGTAGGCATCGTTACAATTAATTAAAGTGCAACCCGATGTAATATATATATATATATATATATATTATACAATACAAAATACAACATTATACATAAAATCACATAAACATACTATTCTAATCTATTTAAAAGTGAATAATTGCAAGAAAATATATGCCTAAAGAATGAAATATTTTGTCATTTTGCATAACTTAACCACTACTTTACATTCATCAACTGAAAAAAAATCATTGACTTCCTCTTTAACACACTCTATCTATCTATCTATCTATCTATCTATCTATCTATCTATCTATCTATCTATCTATAGTTGTCTGTCTGTTTATAGCATTACAATATTCCAACAATACTGTCTAACTCCTCCCATCTGCCCCGACCTCCGTTCGCTGCTATTTATTCTTCCTGGTTCACAAATACATATGAATCAGTTACTTGATTACTTACCAGGAGTGTAACGGTAGGTTTCGGTTCATACTGCGGTTAAGGAATCTCGGTTCGATGCAGCGGAAAAAAAACAAAACAAATGCACAAAGACCCGTTTCTTTTCATTTAGCCCAGCCGATGTAAATACCAACCACTTTCAGTAACTGTTTCATCCTGCTCTGCATTGGCGCCTAAAGGCTGCTCTCTTCCTCGTCCCGGTGGTCGGCACACATGGGTGATGACGTCGATGGATGTGTTTCCATTCACATCCCCTAAAACGGTGGAGCGACGCCGACACACCGTCCTCGTCTTACACACAACTCTCTCTCTCCGTTGACTGGGAACCTGCAGGCAAAGAAGCAAAGAGACGAAACTCGCTGTCGCCATTTTGGACTGAAAACGCTTACTACATTTATAATATTTTTTTATTGTTCAACACCATTTTGGTAGAGACAATAAATATGACAATAGAAATAATTTAGTTTCACTTTTCTGCGGCTCTTTTGTAGGCGAACGTTTTACTGGCGTCCGGTAGTCGCTTTCAGTCCAAAATGGCGGAAGCGTAGCTCTGCTGCTGGCTGCTGATGTTGGAACAAACGATTGACTTTCACTTCTTGGCTGCAGGAACATGTTAACGGCGTACGGCTTTCTAGGCAAAACTCACGCTTATGATCTTTGGTTCCACATTATGTGCATCAAGCTATGTGCTTCCTATTCTGCGTACGGCTCCGTGCACCGGGCCGTGACGTTTGGCACGAATGTGCACACTTAATACATTAGAAAAATCCACAATTCCTTTTGTCTTGATTAGAACCCGACCGATAAATCAATGTCGATATATCAGTGCCTCAAACAGCCATCGGTCAGACTGTCGTCTTCATTCTTCATGTTGTGGTTCTGAAGCTGTTCTCTGTGTGCGTGCTGACTCATACAGTCGGTCGTGTTGTATAATCTTTATCGAGGCCTCAGCTGTAGTCCCGGTTCAGACGGTGATTACTGTTCTGTTTAACCAGCTGAGGCCACAGCTGACGTTACAGAAACACATCACACACACAGAGAATCAAATCAAGCAAAACGTCACAGCAGCAACTTTTCATCGGTTCAGGAAGCTGAAGAGACACACGTGTTGTTTTCATCTGATCACTACGTTGTTATTTAGTCAACAAGATCACAAAATATCTGCTCTGAGATCAGAAGAAAACACTTTACAATCTGCACCAAACAGACTTAAATCATTTAAAGTCAATTTTGATGTTGATCGACGGAGTTTTCTGTGTGAATGTCTGATGCAACTGATTAGCAACTGTTAGCTTCGCATGTAGCTGCTGCTGCAGACAGAGCTGCTGTTTGTGTGGATTAAACTGCTCAGACTATAGAGACGTCTGTGTGTGTGTGTGTGTGTGTGTGTGTGTGTGTGTGAAGCCTCAGATATGAGCAGATGGATAAAGAGGATGTTACTGGTTTAACTGGCTTCTCTCTGCTCTCTCTGCGGCGTCGTTCACTCTGCAGCTCAGAGAGTTCATAGAGAGATGAATCGTTTCTTCTTTGTGACTCATATCTGATGGTTTCTGATGTTCAGTACCAATACAGGAAAGACTTGACCTGGTTCCTACGGTGACCAGACATCCCAGTTTGTCTGGGATTGTCCCGGTTTCAAGCTGGGTGTCCCGAGTCCCGACAAATATCTGTAAAACGCTGAAATGTCTTGATTTTCAACAGTCACGACAAATTGTTCTGGTTATCACTACAATTAAAATAATAATATATATATTGTTTTCAGCGCTTACATAGACATTTATCATATTCTGTCTCGCTTATTAAAAACAAACAATCCACCACACGTCTGAATTAAACACTGATTTGTCTGTATGTGTGTCATTCAATGTTGCTATGACGCTTGCGGCTTTCTGACAGAATGGTACGCTAACGGTTAGCTGTCATGCTGGAGAGAAAGTCGGTCTTTTCTAAAGAGCTCCAGGAGGTTTATTCCTTTCTTCGTAAAATACCCGGCAATGAAAATGATGCTTTCTGCACACACTGCAAAGGTACATTTTCGGTTGCGTACGGTGGTAATGTCGTTATAAAAGATTTCATTAAGAAAGTAGATTTAAGTTGGTGTTTGTACACTCTTCAATTATTGTTAATAAATTATATAATTTTTGTTTACCGCATCCGTTGCCCGTCTCTCTTTCCTGGGTAAAATTTACTCCCTCCATCCCCTGGACCCTAAATGGGGTAACGTCAAAATTGGGGGCTCGTCCGGGATAGAGATGATATAATTTATTGACATTAATGAAGAGTGTACAAACTTAAATCTACTTTCTAACTAACTGAAAGCGCAACTTAACTATACAGCTCAACACTACAATAATAAACACACTTGATTCACTTAAACCACCTCCGACTCCGGCACACACGCCAACCACTGACGCAAACCACAGAACACACAGTCTCAATAACTGCCGGTTGGCCCACTGGCACCGTCTGCTCCTCTGTCCCGGCCTCTTATCCGCCCGGCCCTGATGGGTGATTAGGCACAGCCGCGTACTTCCATTGACTGCAGCTGCACAGCGGGGTAGGGCGGCACCTGAGGAGACACAGGTGAGGGCACAAAAACACACAACACAACACGTAACACTCAGCCAGATAGCGACATACAATAGCTGTCACAGTCGGCCATTTAGCCAACAACTTGCGCTTGAGCACACTGACAAATAATGTAAATCCTTCTGTTTTAAAAGGTATCTGACAATCAATAATTATATTACACCCATACAATCCTTGTGTTTAGTGATTATATACTGTTTTCAAATAGGTTTTGGAGGAATTTGGTAGACAAAACATCATTTTTTGTCTGCTGAGGCGCTGTCCATGAAAGATATGCTCTGCTGAAATCCTTGTGCCCCGATCTTGATGAAAACGCCTCTAGTGCGTGCATAACAAGCCCCCAAGAAGAGCGGCGGTCGTTGATCCTAACTTTCATAGTGGCCAAACGGTGGACTTACATTGGGAAAGAGACGTCTGTAACTCAGAGGATAATTTTTGAACCTAAAAGTTGTAAAATGCACTAACAGCCAAATCCAGAGTTATATCCCTTCCTCCGTTCATGTGAATGAGACCCAGACCGAGGCTGGAGCGATGGCTGGGAGGCGGAGTTAGCAAGCCGTGACGTTGGGACCCCGTAACCGAGCCATGTGACCGAGCGGACGCTACTGCGACTGCTCTATGAGCCCAATGGATGCAGAAGATCGCCGGAAGAGCCGGGCACTTTTCCACTTGGCAGTCGAGTCATTTTGGCTTCATGCTCTACTGAGCAACTCTCATAGGAATGAACGGGGGCCTCCAACGCTATATCCAGTTCTCTTAACACGTCCATGGTGGATAAGCACATACATGTTTGTGTGCATGAACGTGCGGTCCACTTAAGCGTCCTGGTTTGGGGGTTTGAAACTGGTTCCAGACCTTTGAATCACTGACTAGATAAGCCACACACTTCTTGAATATATTAGCCGTTACACTTGATAAACCATGTTAGACATAAATTCATCCGTTCTGCTTTCCCTCCTCTCTCGGATGTGTGATGATGATGATGATGATGATGATGATGGAGGAGAAGATGGAGGTTGGATGATGGAGGGAGCGGCTGCTGGATGGATTTCAGCGTCCATTTGCTAAAGTGGAGAGTAGATGTAATCCAGTCAGACCCATCAACAGCTAATGACGGACAGGGAGCGTTAGCATTAGCCTCTTTAGCTGCTGTCGTTATCAGTGAGATGCAGTGGCTCAATTAGCTTTCTCTCTCTCACACTAACACACACTAACACACACTCCGGAGGTAAACATAGCAGTCGTCTGGAGATGCAGAACAGAAACCCAGAGGCTGGAAGACAGACGGGACCTGACTGGATGTTTTGACTCGATGACTATGAATAATTCTGTTATTATTAATGTGATTTAGTGGAGAAATGTTTTCTAGTTTGACGTTATTCAAGGTGTCCTTCCTCTCTCCTCTGAGACAGGCCCAGCTGCAGCGTCCTCACCATGACTAAAGAGGAGAACCTGGAGGTGCAGGAGAAGGAGAGGCACGACCGGGAGGAGCAGGAGGAGGGCCGTGTCCAGAAAGAGGAGGAGGAGGCTCTGACCGAGGAGGAGGAAGAGGACGAGGAGGAAGAAGAGGGGGAGGAATATGAGCTAGAAGAGGAGAAGGAGTGCGAGGAGAGGGCGGAGGTGGAGGATGAAGAGGAGGAAGACGAGCAGGAGGAGGAGAGAGAGGAGCGGGAGGGAGAGGAGGAGGAGGAGCCGCTGACCGGCGGCCGGGAGTGTGACGCCGAGCCGGAGCCCGAGCCGCTGTCGGTGTCTGAGTACCAGAGTCCGGTTCACGAGCCGCGCCGCCGGGCCATGGTGCATCCCTCCGCCCAGGCACCGCTGCCCAAAGACTACAGTACGTCACACCACCTTAAATACACACCGTCATACCACCTTAAATACACACATACATGCTCTAGGTCTCTAGTCTGATCCATCCATCCTCTGAATGCTCTAGGTCTCTAGTCTGATCCATCCATCCTCTGAATGCTCTAGGTCTCTAGTTTGTGGCTGTAAAGTTTCATGAGGCTGTGATTATCCTAGAGGTCACCACGGGTCATTTTATAAAGTGAGGTCAGTGAAATGTCTCCTATGGGGACTAACATCATCACACATGAATAGAGTTGGGCTCATTGGATCCACAAGACTCTCAGCTTTACAGTGAGACCCAATTTATGTTATTACAAGACTGTTTATGGACCCCAATATGCAGAAAAAACACCCAGAGAGCAGCATGCCGAGCGGTAAAGTAAAGACTCTCTATTAGAATCATAGACCACAGTCTGTATTAGTGATGGATCAATAGCTCTGAACAGCTCTGGACTGACTCGTGTGGACGACGGGCTGATCAGTATTCATCAGACGGACTGAGAGCAGAGCAGCTCCTTTATACTCTCTGTAGTGAATACAGAGCGCTCTGACCTGACTGCTTTCTGTCTCCATGTGAAACTGGGAGACTTTAACAGGCCGATCGTTCACTAATATTTATCACATTCCTCCTCGAAGCCATCGAGGAAGCCCCCTTATTTTTAAAAAAATAAAAAATAAGAAATAAGAAATAAAAAATAAAAAATAAGAAATAAGAAATGTATAAATATATAAATAAATTAAAAATTAAAAAATGTAATAAATGAAAACTCAAAACTTAAAAATATATATAAATAAATTAAAAAAATTTAAATAAAAAAACTAAACACAGAGATGCCCAGTTCAGATAGTCTGGATAGGACTTGCCTATTTTCATTTCTATGAAACGTGTGTGTGGTTGTGTTGAAGTTGGGTACAGTGCACGTAGACCGGAGGAGTAAACAGACTGCATTAATAAAGCAATGCTACCGAAAAGCCTGGTGTTATTCTCACTTTTAAAAAAGTGGAGAAGAAGGATGTACAGTATGGGCTACGTTGCTTAGCCTGACCATGGCCTGACCTGGACGCCCTCTAAAAAATTAAATAAATTAAAAATTCAAAATTCAAAATTCAAAATTCAAAATAAAAAAAAAATAAAAAAATAAAATAAATGAAAACTTAAAAATCAAAAAACATAAATAAATAAAATAAAAAATTTGAAATAAAAAATTTGAAATTTAAAATTTAAAATAATAAAATAATATATATATTTTTTTATTATTTTTTTTCAAACATAACAAATATAACAGAACACGACACCAGTGCCATAATACAAAAAAATATGATATTTTACATTTAACATTTAATATGTCCATACATATATACACACATAGACATCGCTTCTCACTCCCACACAGAAACAGGTTCCTTCCTCCGACCCCGAGAGGTAGAGTTACAGAAAATAAAACATAATAACAATAATTTAATTAATTAGTTAAAATTAACAGAAATAAGTACTACAATAATATAATTCATGGTAGTAAGATAGAAACCAGACAAAATTTATAAATTACTTAATTGTAAAAAGAAAACAAAAACAGCACATAGAAAATAATAATCATTAATTAAATAAATACCATAGAAAGGTTAAGTTAAGTAGATTCTATATAAGTAATTCATGGATCCCAAATCCCATAGAAAACCTGTGGCATACCTCTTATAGCATAGGTTATGTTTTCCCAAGGGAGCACATGAATTATGAATAAAAAAATAATTTAAAATGCTGGTGGGCAAATGAACAAATAAACAGGGTTGAACCCTAAATCCTGCAGCAAGTATCCAACTCACAACCTGGAAAATAAAACCAGAACTATCTGCAGAAGAAACCGCTGATCCACACTAAAAACAAACTTTAACATTATTGAATGATCCGTCTCTGCTTCTCCGCCTCGTCCTAAAATCCTGTTTCAGCCTGAACTCCATCACATGAAGTCACAGTTTGCAGAGGAACGTATAAAACCTCTTTGTCCTTTGTTTGTTGTTACTCAGTGAAATGAAATCTCTCAGATCAGAGAGCTCAGACTGCAGAGCTGACAGGAAGAGGAAGTGCAGATCTCTCAGGTCACTTCTGATGTGATGACGGCGACAGAAACTTCACCATCTCAGTGATCTACTGATCTGACCTTTCCTAGCTTCCTAGCTCCTTCCCTTCTCTGTTTCTGTTTTAGACATTAATCTGTTCTTATCTCCACCCGTCTCCTCCAGCCTTCACCTTCTTCGACCCCAACGACCCGGCCTGTCTGGAGATCCTCACGGACCCTCGGACCACCATCCCGGAGCTGTTCGCCATCGTGCGTCAGTGGGTTCCCCAGGTGCAGCACAAGATCGACGTCATCGGCAACGAGGTGAGAACACGCCGTTTTAACACCTCCTTCCCTCTTTAGTGTCAGTTTGCTCTCCAGTTTAACAATCTATTATTTGTTTTTAGTCATTTAGAAAATAAAAATACCAAACTTTATCTCATATCATCAGAAACTCAATCCTGTTTTTTTAAGCTCTTTTAAAAATACATTTTCAGCTTAACTTCTTCATCAGTAGAGCTAAACCAATCAAACTGTATTGCATGCAGGTTAATGCAAAGTGCTTTACAGCTGACTGAAGAGCTAATATAAAGACGAATGCACACAGCAAAATAATAGAAATGATTAAAGTGAAATAATAATGACAATAGATTAGATAAAAGACAATAAAAAATGAAATAGACAAAAGGTATGTTACTGGTTTACGCTCAGAAGCATGTCATCAAGATGATGCTAAACCATCTGGTGCTTTATAAACTACTGAAATCATTTTAAATTCAATATGAAAACTGATGGGCAACAACAAGAGTTCTGTATTAATATGAACAGATTCAAGACTTTCTTTTAGACAGACAAGATGGGAGAGCCTGCTGGATGTAAAAGAATGCTTTAGTCTTTCTGTTTTCAGATGATAAAAAGCAGATTTAAGTCCTGAGTTAATTCAAGATGTTTCTTGTCACACCGGTTATACAAGTACAAAGCTCCATTAAGAAAACAGTTAAGTTAAGTAGCAAAACATAAAACAAAATAAAAATAATAGCGTATTTACAAATAATATACAGTATAATAATAAAGGACATACTTGGTATATGGTAAATATAGAAGCATATATATAAATAGCAGTAGCACGGGTAGCAGTAGAGGTTGCATACTATAAAAATATTGCACAGGCATTCTTTTTTTTATATTGCACATATTGCATTGATTATTGCACTTTTTGTGAAAGAGAGAGTGTTGTATGATTTATCTGTTTAAAGCCCTGGGCACACTACCAACGTCAGGAGCGCGTGTCGGCTGCTGCTGTCAGCCCTTTCTTTCTGCATAGAGTTTGCCTTTTAATGGCCATTTAACTTCATGATAAATATAATTTAGATTTATTTTAGACAGAGAAAGGTTCAGAAACGTGTGGTAATTAGTAAATAATAGTAATAATCCACAATTAAAACTCCGTACTATATTCATTCATTGAGCTCTCCAAGTCACTGCTTGTTCCACATCACTGTCCGGCACATATTTCAGAATAAAAGCCTCGTGTTAACAAATGAAGGAATTCTGTGCAAAGAAAACCCGCTTTAGGGCTTTTATTTCGAAATGAAAGCAGGAAGTGTCGATTTAAAAATAAGTCTTTACTTTTTTTCATCTCCGTAACATATTCTACAGATAGACATGTAAACTGCAGTAAAGTCTTGCTGGTATGATGATAATATACTGTCACTAGATCACCTTCCCTGTCTGTTGCTGCTGAGAGACGAAGCTGAGACGTGAGCGGCTCGCGTGAAAAATAGGCGAGCCCTCTATTCTATAAAATAGACACGCGTCTCATGCGAGCAGTGTGTCCACTCTAACCTGTTAACATGGACGCCAAATAAAAAACAACACGCCACGCAGCCGTCACGCGCTCCTGACGTTGGTAGTGTGTCCACCACTTTAGTATCCTCAAGTTTAACCCTCTGAGTCCCCCATAGAGCAGTGTTAGTCTTCTTTAGGGGCCAGGGGGTCTTTAGGGGAGACAGCAGGTCAACAGTAGATGTCACATGAAAGTGGTGAACATCATCTGAAAGCTGAGAACCTGGGGATTAATTTGAGATGCTGCTCAGCACTGTGTGACAAGTTCTTGTTCTCCTCCTCCTCCTCAACCTTCTCCTTCTCCTTCTCCTCTGCAGGAGCAGGGATGGTTCTTGGCAGGAGGCTGGACGTCCCGGTGAGCGACGTCTCTCAGATCACAAGGATGTGGGAGGTCCGAGTGAAGAAGTACAGACAAAGACAACAGAAGGAGCAGGAGAGAATCGAGCAGAGCGCTCTGCCAAAGTAATCACTGCTGCACACCTACAACACGTCAGCTGGTTCACTCCGTTATGGCCCAGTGGAGAGGAACTAAAGCCTCGTTTTCACTGCAGGAACTTTCCCCCCCGAAACTGAGAACCTTTTGAGGAACTCATTGCGTTTCGGCCACAGGGACCGGGGTCTAAATTAAGTTCAGGGGACATTTTCTGGGGACTTTTTACCCCCCAAAAGGTCCTGGTCGGGACATAGTATGTGACAAATAAATCAACTTTGACGTCTGGTTTCACACGGGACACTAACGCTGGTCTCCTGGTGGAAGTCTGGTGTTCTCGGTTAGAGACGGACGGACACACAGCTGACTGTTGTTAGTCATGAACTATGAGGGTCATATTTTAGTAATATGAACACACAGACTGCTATTTATGTCCCAACATCAGTGCTGTGGTTCCACAGTGACGGCAGGTCGGCGTCTCCGGAGAGCAGAAAGGTCACGAGTTTGGAAAATGACCGTCTGAAATCTAATCCGACATTAATATGAAGTCTGTCTGTCTGTCTGACTGTCTGTCTGTCTGTCTGTCTGACTGTCTGTCTGTCTGTCTGTCTGTCTGTCTGACTGTCTGTCTGTCTGTCTGTCTGTCTGACTGTCTGTCTGTCTGTCTGACTGTCTGTCTGTAGGATCGACCAGCAGTGGCAGTATCGTATCTACTGTAAGACGATGAAGGCCAAGGAACTCAACCTGCTGCATCACTACCTGGAGAGATCTACACTGACTGATATACAGCCCTGCACAGGTAAACATGACACATATACAGGTAAACATGACACATATACAGGTAAACATGACACATATACAGGTAAACATGACACATATACAGGTAAACATGACTGATATACAGCCTTATAGTATAGTTTTATATATACATATACATATATAACTACCTTATACAGGTAAATATTGCCGTACACATATAAATTGCTGACGATGTGTTGTTGTATATCTGCATTTGCTGATCATGTTGTTGTTGTTGTTTATGCTGTTGTTGTTGTTTATGTTGTTGTTGTTGTTTATGTTGTTGTTGTTTATGTTGTTGTTTATGTTGTTGTTGTTGTTGTTGTTGTTGTTGTTGTTGTTGTTGTTGTTGTTGTTGTTGTTGTTGTTGTGTATCTGTCAGAAGCGGAGCAGCAGGATCAGAAAGATCTGGATCAGAGTAAGCTGAGCTTCAGGCTGGATGGAGATCAGTGGATGGTACGTTACGCTGGTTATTCTACAGCATTCATCGGAGAGATCATAACTGGTAATAATAATAATAATAATAATAATGTGTCTGCAGGAGTTCCCCAGGGAGCTGCAGTGGATGACGTACCTGAAAGAGTGGCACGTCAGCGGGACGAAGATCAGCCGGCTGCCGGAGTACCTGGCTCTGTTCACCCAGCTCACCGTGCTCGACATCCCCAAAAACACCATCGCCAAGCTGCCGCCGGAGATCGGTGAGGACCAAACACCAGATTTACAACCATAAAGGTTTCAGAGGAGAGAGAGAGCGAGAGAGAGAGAGCGAGAGAGAGAGAGCGAGAGAGAGAGAGAGAGAGAGGGAGCGAGCGAGCGAGAGCGAGAGAGAGAGAGAGAGAGAGAGAGAGAGTTGATTTCAGTCCTGAACCTGAGTCGGGCTCCAGTTTCTCAGGTCTCAGGTTCATTTTATTTAGTATTTCTTTTTTCTTGAATCATGTGAGATAATGTCGGTGCGTTTTAGTTCAGCCTCCTAAATCGATTTGTGAAAAAGAACAAACGGTCTCTCCTGTCTTCAGGTAAACTGACGGGTTTGAGTGAACTGAACGTCAGCTACAACCGTCTGTCCAGCGTTCCTCCAGAACTCGGAAACTGTGAGAACCTGAAGAGACTCGAACTCACAGGAAACCACAACCTGTCTGAGCTGCCGTTTGAGGTGAGGAGCAGATGATCCATCCTGAGCTGGTTTCAGCAGGTTCATTAAATAACACGACTCTACAGGTACAGGACTTTAGCATTGATTTGCTTTTTGGTAAACTGACTCTTCATTTATAGGAATTAAATGAACTGTGCTTCATTTTTTCCATAAATGTTCATTTTTGACCCGATTCGACTGTTATCAGGTCGTTAAATAGGCGTTATCAGCCTCTGTAGGCACCATAGATGTGGGTCAATAAGGGCCTACTACACCTACTACGTTGTAAAAGTGAAAGTGAAACTTCAAAGGAACACGTTCTGACATGTAAAACTGAATGAAACGTCACGTTTTAAACACAAACAAAACTACAACGTCTTTATGTTTAGACAACAAAACTACAACTTCTTTATGTTTAGGTAATAAAACTACAACTTCTTTATGTTTAGCCAAAAACAACAGGTTTTGAGGCTGTCCCTCACTGTGTTGATGATGTCACTGTGTTGATGATGTCACTGTGTTGATGATGATGTCACTCACTGTGTTGATGATGTCTCTGTGTTGATGTCTCTGTGTTGATGATGTCACTGTGTCGATGATGATGTCCCTCACTGTGTTGATGATGTCTCTGTGTTGATGATGTCTCTGTGTTGATGATGTCTCTGTGTTGATGATGTCTCTGTGTTGATGATGTCTCTGTGTCGATGATGATGTCACTCACTGTGTTGATGATGTCACTGTGTCAGCTGAGCAGCCTGAAGCAGCTGGTCCACCTGGACATCGCAGAAAACAGGTTCATATCGATCCCCGTCTGCGCTCTGAGGATGAGCAGCCTGCAGCTGTTGGACCTGAGCAACAACAGTCTGACGGACCTGCCGCAGGACATGGACAGGTAACTGATGACATCATCCCCATCTGTAATCTGATTACTCTGGAAAAACAACAGAGTTATCCTGCATGTCCACTGGGAAGGTCTCCATTGTGCTGTGTGTGTGTGCAGGTTGGAGCAGCTGTCCACTCTGTTCCTCCATAAGAACAACATGTCTTACCTTCCTCACTGTCTCACCAACATCTCAACACTCAAGATGATCGTCGTCAGCGGCGACGACATCACCTGCTGCCCGACCAAACTGTGCAGAAACCCCGAAATCAAGTACGCAAACCACACTGACATCAAGTACGCAAACCACACTGACATCAAGTACACAAACCACACTGACATCAAGTACACAAACCACACAGACATCAAGTACACAAACCACACAGACATCAAGTACACAAACCACACTGACATCAAGTACGCAAACCACACTGACATCAAGTACACAAACCACACTGACATCAAGTACACAAACCACACAGACATCAAGTACACAAACCACACAGACATCAAGTACACAAACCACACTGACATCAAGTACACAAACCACACTGACATCAAGTACACAAACCACACAGACATCAAGTACGCAAACCACACTGACATCAAGTACACAAACCACACTGACACCAAGTACACGACCACACTGACATGAAGTACACAAACCACACTGACATCAAGTACACAAACCAAACAGACATCAAGTACACAAACCACACAGACATCAAGTACACAACATTTCATCTCCTCTACTGTCGTCCCTCCGGCAGGTTTATCCGGCTGCGTGATAACCGTGCGAGTGCAGAGAAGAAGAAGAAGAAAGAAGAGGAGAAGAAGAACAAGAGGAGGAGGTGGAGGCAGCAGAGGGAGGAAGAGGAGGAGGTGAAGAAGGACAGCAGAGAGAAGGAGTTCATGGAGGCGTACATCAGCTCGCTGACGGACAGAGGTCAGAACACTTTATTCGTTGTGAACAGCTCACTAACCAGCCGGAGAACTGCAGTTCTATTTATTATACTTATCATATTAGTCTTCAGGCTCTATGTTAGTATTTTCTAGGGAGTTTCTATGATAACGTATTAAAAATGATGATGCTAAATTAAATATGTTTTTATGTTCAGATACATTGGAATGATTTTTACAATATATTAAAAGTGGTAATAATTTGGAAAAAATATTGTTTGATATATTCCACACTGCATTATAAAAATAAAAATACAAATAAAAATAATATTCACATATTAGATCTCCAAATCTTTGGAATTATTTTCAAAAATATATTAAAAGTGGTAAGACTTTGGAAAAATATAGTTTGCTATAATCCAGACCGTATAATAATAATAATAAAATAATAATAATTTTCACATAATAGATCTTCATATATCAGTTATATTTTTACCTTATAATACTTTTATGATAAATGTATATATGTATGTATGTGTGTGTGTATATATATATATATATATATATATATACACATATATACTGTATATATACTGTAAACACCAGCTGACATGTTGTTTGTCCCTCACCAGACACCATCCCCGAGTCCACCACCAAGGTCTCCATCTCCTGCCTGCTGTGAGGAGGAGGAGGAGGAGGAGGAGGAGGAGGAGGAGGAGGAGGAGGAGGAAGGAGGAGGAGGAAGGAGGTCTGTCATCACGTGAGAGACTGAAAGAGAATCTGAAGAAGCACTTTTCAAAGCAGCACTAGAAGATATAAACCAACATGCTGTAATGCTGTTAGCACGTTCTTAGCTCAGGAAGGTTTCAGAGTGATGTCATGTTTGAGTCAGGGGGTTTTATGGAAGTGTATGGAAGACTATTTATGCCACAATAACAACAAAAAAGTCAAGTTAAAAAATGAAATTCTTCACATTAAAGGGACTATTTGTAACTTTCAGAAATGCTTCTTAACAGCAACACCTGTGGCCGTGAAATCAACGAAAGTCAGCGTCGAGCTCACGCTTGCTCGCTCTAAATATACCTGAACAAGCATCGCTCAACACAGCGAGGAGACACACGTCAGCTAAAAGCACAGCATCACTCTAGAGTTCAGCTGCTTGGCAGTAATGTTAGCTGACCAGACCAAGGTCATGAACATGATTTAGATCTGATCCTAGTGTTGGCTTCTCCCGCCTCAGCGCAGGCTGATGCAGCGGGGCTCTGCAGCGAGTCTCCCTGCTCTCTCCGCCCGCAGCCGGAGAGAGCAGGGAGACACCGGCACCCGGTAGGTAACGAGACGACAACGTCTCTACTTCACAAGACACGGGAAACCTCTGTTGGTCTGGAGGAGCTGCAGCAGTTATTTCTGACCAAACGTCCACTGAACATTCACTAGATATTCTCAGAGCTAAACTAACTCTGCTGCAGGGTGGAGTGAGCAGCATGCACGTCTAGAGGTGGAGCGAGCTGAGCGAGAACGCGCACGCCGTCTGAGTGAAGGCGAGCAGGCGGAGGAGGAGAGGCAGCGGCCACACGCGAACGCGCATATGCGAGCGTGCATGTGTGGCGACCCGCTACATTTATACGATTAAAAAGTTACAAACAGTCCCTTTCAGTCATAGCGTTGACATAATAAACCAGAACTATGACTTCATCAGTAAATATTTGTGGATAGTGAGTCAAAATTTGGACTTTCTCAATTAAAATTATGAGATTTGAAATCATAAATTATCAAAGTAAAATAAATAAATAAAAAAGTGTAATTTATGACGAGTCAAAATCAAAATCTCAAGTCAACACGATGACATTTTAAATTTCTTAGAGACAAAATAAAATGAAAAAAATAAATTAAAATAAACAAATGAAATGAAATTATGAGATACTAAGTCAAAATTCAAAAAAATTCAAAATGTGGCACGTTATTATATTTCACATAAACAACATACATAAATATAGATCTAAAGAAATTATAATTATTTCAGCATTTTTGTCTTAAAATTAAAAATAGAAAAATGTTTTTCTACAAAATCTCTCAAATGTTAAATGTCTAAACACAAACAGCTGCACATGTATAAACATAAATACAACTGCACATGTATAAACATAAATACAGCTGCACATGTATACACATAAATACAACTGCACATGTATAAACATAAATACAACTGCACATGTATAAACATAAATACAGCTGCACATGTATACACATAAATACAACTGCACATGTATAAACATAAATACAGCTGCACATGTATAAACATAAATACAGCTGGAGGATTATAACGAAGATCAAATAAGCTTTTTAAATAAATGAAAATAAACATAAATAAAATGTAGAGATACAAAGTCAAAAGTCAAAATACAAATTCTGGCCCATTGTATTTTTGGCATGAACAAACTATATAAATATATATATATAAACAATTTACTGTCTCAATATTTTGACTTCATAAGTCATAATTTTGACTCTTGATTTTATCATTTTTAACATTTCATCTATTTGTTTCTTCCGTTGGCAGTAATGAACTTCCATAGCTGTTCAAATGTTTTTTATTTGTGAAACATCAACAACAAGAGTTAAATGTTTTTCATGGATTCCTGCTGACTGAGAAACTTTTTAGTGTTTTTAAATTAATTTCTGTTTTTCAAAAATAACTTTTCATTCCAAAATCAGATTTCCAACATTTAAACAGTTTGACGTCGTCGACTCTCTGAACTTCAAACAGGTTTTACAACTGAATGTTTTAGAAATGTTGATCTTTAATATCTCACGGTGTTTCTGCTCGGAGACGTTTGTGTGATGCATATTTGAGATGAACTGGATTTTATGGTTTTACGGTGTGAATGTGACCAAACAGAAACTAAATATTGATTTACATGTTTAAACGGTGTGTCGATTGAATCTTATTATTCAGTATATTGTTTATCAGTTTGTGAATTTGGTAATTTCCTGTTAAAGTTGAGCTGATAAACTAATTACATTTATTTTAAAAAGAAATCAAATCTGCAACAAAATGTGTAAATACAAATTATTACAAACACATTCACTGATTTTATTCCCGTCAATTTCTTTTTTTTTTAAAAAAGAAAAAATTATGTTTTTACTTTTATATTTTTATTAGTTGTGTGATGCTTTGATAAAGAAGTTTGTTTTTATTCTGATATATTTTTTAAATTTTAATAAATGTTTGTGAAGATGTTTTTGTCTGATTTTCTGGAAGCAAAGATTATTTAATATTTCTAAATATTATTATTTAACAAAATTATATTATACATTATTTTTTGAATACACATATCTCCCAACATGTTAAATTCTATTTTGACAAATAATTATTTTAGAACTTAAACAAATTAATTTATCATTAAAAATAAAGAAATCACAAAAACAAATATACAAATAAATCCACATTTCAAATTCCATACATTTCTCTTTATTATCATTATTATTATCATAGATATTATTCAAAATTATGTTCTTTAATAAGATAAAAGAAAGCAACTGCAAATGCACAACACGAAGACGTCATTCAGCGTCTCTTTGTTTATATATAAAAACAGATATGAACATGAAAATGATTAGAGGCACACGTTCAGAGAAATTAAAGTGCAGCAATCAGCGAATGTTCTGCATCATGTACACGAGGAGGAGGAGGAAGAGGAGGAGGAGCAGGAGGAGGAGGAGGAGGAGGAGAAGGAGGAAGAAGAGGAGGAGGAGGAGGAGGAGGAGGAGAAGGAGGAAGAAGAGGAGGAGGAGGAGGAGGAATGTTTGACTGCATACGTTTCTGATTCTGCTCTAATAATCCTCATCAGCTAAAATAAAGTCTCGTCAGTAAACTTCTATACTGATTTTCAGTAACGATGCTGACGAACAAAAACAGTCTGAAAAAGCTTCGAAAGTCGTCGTCAGTTCGGTTGCGTCGGTTTTAACTGGCGGCCGTTTTGTCGCTTCACGTCCCATCGGAAAGTTGAACTCTGAACTCAGTCGATCTGAGCGTCGTTTGAAACGTTTGTCTCCGATTCAACGACTCATTTTAACGTCTTAAAATGAAGAATAAAAACCAGTTTTTAAACTAAAGATCTCAGATGTTTTGGAGTTATTCCACGGGGACAAACACGAGGCGCAAAGTGTTGAAAGTTCCCGATGAGACATGAACGCAGCAGCAACATAAACACGAAGAGAGTATGAGGACATACAGGAAGTAGTTAATAACACTGAGGTGCATTCTGGGAGATTAACGCGTCTGCTTCAGGGCTTCAGACTGACTGTAGAAAAATATACTGTAGGTCCAACTTCCTGTTTCTGACATCATCTTTGAGAGGAAACCATCCAACAGAAGATTAACGGGTTGGTTTGAGGAGCCGACGGAGGAACGCTCCGGGTGAAATCAAACATTAGAATTATAATAATTATAATAATAATAATAATAATAATTAATGTTTTAATGTTTTAACAATGAAGATTGAATCTGAATTTTAAGAAATTTGTTCAGACGTGAGTCGGACGAATCTGATTGTGCTTCATGAAGCTACACACCATCATCATCTTCCTCATCATCATCATCATCATCAGGTGTTTCTGTAGCTGAGATGATGCTCCATTCAAGTCACGTTGGAGAAAAAAAGTGTCCACTAAATAGCGGCTGAAACTATGAACATCATCCAACGTGAAGTAACAGACACCTTCCTGGGAATCTCTTGTGAGATTAAGGTTAGGAGACGTCGTCGGGCAGCGAGTCTCGTGACGGTTTTTCAGCTCTCAGATCAGATTTTGCAGTTTGCGGGCTCCCTTCTAGACATGAACGTTACTGGGGGGCTGCAGCCTGTCCCAGCATGCACCAGGTGAGAGGTGAGGTATGACACTATGGGGTGTTTTAAACAGATTATTTCACTGTTCTGGATACAGCTGGCTGCAGTTTGGCGTCTGTACAGTACTGAAGACAAAAGACTAGAAACAGAAAATAAAAAAATGGCACGATTTGGTTCAACGACCCGCCGACTCTTCTGTGGTTCAAAAGATTCAGACTAAAGACAACGAACAGAGCGTTCACCGGAAACACTTGTTCTAACTACATCAGTAACTTAGGAGCGCTTGATTCGTGCTACCTATAGCAGCAGACAGACGGGCGGGCGGGTGGGTGGGAGGAAGAGGAGGACGAGGAGGAGGACGAGGAGGAGGAGCACTTCATCAGAGCCTGAAAACAACGGAGAGGCTCGACACACTTCAAGTATTTGAACATAAGAAGAAGAAGAAGAAGAGCTGAGGAGACGTCGGTGGGTCTGATACTGAAATGTGACCTGGTGAGATAAATGAAGCGCACCGAGCCCGGGGACGTGACGGAGGGAAACAACCAATCAGTGAGCAGGATTTCAGTCGTTTGTGCTCTTGATTTAATAACAACGTGTTTGATTTGGATGTTCTCAGATATGAGGAGATCCTTCATCACGTTTCAGAAGAGCGTCCAAGAGGATGCTTTACTGTAAAAACTTGAAAGCTGGAGCGCTTCATACACGTGCGACTCCAACAGGGGAGGAGGTGAAATACACAAACACCATATTAAATCAGTAAATCGAGCTCACACATCAGACACTTCCCTCCGTCCCTCGGGGCTCCGTACAAGCGCACCTAAAAGCACTTCAAACTGTGAATTCATTCTCTAAATATATCAACTTTCTACTTTTTTTCGCCAAGATATGAAAACACACACACAGCAGAGGGAGGGTGATGATGTCACAGCCGGTCAGAGCTGTGTGAGTGACGGTCCGTTGTCGTGGTAACCACGGTTATCTACGTTCAGTCTCGCAGCCGAGAAAAAAAAAAAAAGAAAAAAAAAAAAAGGTATAAACAAACAGTCAGTAACGTTGATATTAAATATAAACAGAAAACAACCACCTCCTACTCCGGTGAAATATCCCACAATGCCGAGCAGCTCTGACCTCACCATCCCCCCCGCTTCTCCGTCCTGGTGGAAGGTTTCAGTTAAAACAACAGTCGGTAGCTTCGGGGACTCTCCGTGTCAGCCGTGCAGCGAATCCAACGCACCTCCGCCTCCACGCTGGTCCGTTACAGTGAGGAGCGCTTCATCTCCTGACCTCTGCAGACCTGAGTCTGGGTGGAGTTAGGTGCAGCAGACACACACAGAGAGGGGGGGAGGCAAACTGACTCCAGAGTGTTTAGGCGGCAAACAGACTGACGGCTCTGAAACACGCGAGTAGACTGACTGACACGGTGCGTTGTACTTCAGAGTACTTCAGAGTACTTCAGAGTACTTCAGAATACTTCAGAGTACTTCAGAGTACTTCAGAGTAGGGATGCACCGATACCGATTGGGGTTTTGGATCCGATACTGTGCTCATGTACTCGTACACGCAAAACGCCTCCGATACAACGGCACCGATACCACTTTACGGTGGTGTGCCCGACCTCGCTGGGCCTGGATCTCACCTCAGCCAGCGCACGCCGGCCCTCACTTTCATTGTGCCACGGGGTTTTGCTTGCACCCTCTGACTCGCGCGTACGTTAGACTCCTTGGTCCGCGTTTCAAGACGGGTCGGGTGGGTTGCAGACCCCTGGCGCCTTTTACGTGGGCCGGGCCCCGATCTGGCAGCACGACGCGGTCGGGGCGCACTGAGGACAGTCCGCCCCGGTCGACAGTCGCAGCAGGGAGCCCCATCCACTGCGAGGAGAGAGGGCGCAGCGAGCCCTTTGTCCACGGTGCGGCGAGGTCTGTAAAGCCTTTCCAAGTCGACCTAGAGCCGGTGGCGGCGCACCGCCTCGTATGCGGGACTCCCCAGCCTGCCGTGTGGCGCTCACACCCTCCAGCTGGCTGTTAACCAGGCTCTTTTGGCACAGAGAAGTACTCGTATCGGTACTCGGAATGACAAGTGATACATTTTCACACGAGTACGTCACCGTCACGTATCACGAGTAGTTCACGGAGGTGGACGTACGGACGCTGTTTGAGTGGTTAAAATGTGCGTCATGTGACCGCGGTGTTCCTGGTTTGATCTCCGGCAGCATCACTTCCTGTCTCTCTGCACTAGGGCTGCACCGACGGCCTTCTCTTACATTCAAAGCTTCTCTTGAGGTTTGAGAATATGTCTATAGTGTCTTTATTTTATTAAATCAACTTTCTTTAATGAATAGAACTCATCAGTGCCTCCCTTTATACAAACATATGTTGTTTTTAAAAGGCTAAGCGCCAACAGAATATTTAAAAACTAGGGCTGTCAATCGATTCAAATAGTTAATCACAGGTCAAGGGACCCCGTTGAAAATGTCCATGACAGTTTTTCTTCGACCAAAACTTAGCACAGGTTTGGAGCGTTATTTAACCTCTTTCATGACGAGCTAGTTCAACGATCGGTGCTGATGGATTCTTCAGGTTTACTAGTTTCCTAGCTTTAAAACTGAGCCACTAAAACCTAAAAAATCGCAAGTTGCGCTAAAGAAATTAGTGGCGTTAAAACGAATTTGCAATAACGTGTTATTGCGTTAATGTTGACAGCCCTACTTTGTTTATTAAACCAACTTTTCTTTACTGAATATAACTCGGCAGTGTTTCCTTCCTTAGCGTACGGTGAGCGGAAGAGCAAACCGTTTTTTGACCGCAGTGAAAATTTTGTTTTTGAAAGGCTAAACGCCAACAAATCTGGATCAAAGCAGAACATTTCTTAAGATAAAAGAAATGTTGTGAATTTTGGAAATGATTACATCGATCTTCTTTTAATAAATGTTGACTTTTGGACTTTACAACGCTCTGGAGTTAGTAGAATTGTTTGGATCACACGAGTCTGAAACAATCCTACGCAGCCACCATCGGAATCTAAGGGCCGTTCACGTGCCCCGTCTTTTGCGTGCTCAAATCCTCGTTATCAATGTAGCCGCGCAGCAGCAGACTCAAACGCAGATAGACATAGTTTTTAACTTCTGGAACGCTGCGCCGCGTGTCATGTGACGAGGAACAACCAATCACAGCCGGCAGAGATCTTTTCTTTCTTCTGTAAATGTGAGTCTACGGTAAATATCTGGAGGGGAAGTTAATGGTGTTAGTGCAGGACGACTCGGAGCTTTGGGATCCGTCTCACGGACTGTTTCACCGGCTTCACCCTTTCTGAGCGAGCGAACGCCACAACATCCGGTTGAAGGGTCAAACTGACAGAGAAATCTTTTGATTGTGATTAGTCAGTGAGGCTTTTAAAATTACCACAACTTCACGATCACCATCGCAGCTCGCAGGTTTCGGTTGCTTAGTAACAGCAGGTGCAACAGGAGCGCAACCTCCGAAGCACACTGGAAAGAAAAAACAGCGGCACAGCTGACGTTTTTAGACATTTTTAGACGTGGACGTGAACGGTCCATCGTTCTACTAATAGTATAATACTAATAATATTAGTGCAGCCTGATCTTTATGTGACACGGTGCTTTAAACACAATGAACAGACGTGC
This sequence comes from Sebastiscus albofasciatus, assembly GCA_916701655.1. Taxonomy (NCBI): domain Eukaryota; kingdom Metazoa; phylum Chordata; class Actinopteri; order Perciformes; family Sebastidae; genus Sebastiscus; species Sebastiscus albofasciatus. The sequence goes on along the minus strand of CAKAOI010048463.1, from coordinate 7,329 downwards.
AAAACAAGACTTTCAACGTTGATTTAGAACTCAAACGCCCACATTAGGAATGAAGCGTCCATCTACTCGGTACAGCCCGACTCTGTACTGTCGTCCGATCAACAACTCAGGTAACGATGCCTTCAGGAATGAAGATATGTAGCCGAAGAAAACAGTATCTGTGATAATAAACTTTGATGTTGATTTGAACATCAGTCTGAGATGCAAAGAGCTGAACGACAGCAACAAACCCCTCAAGGGTGTCATCAAGTTCTCAAAACGGCGCTATGTTGGCAAAATAAAAACAAATGTAGTAAAAAATAGTTTGTATTGTTTTTAAAAAGGTCCTAAAACTTGTTTTCTGATTGATTGATGAGTGATGGGATCCTACAAGAACACACCAAGTTTATCTAACTAACTTTAACTGTGATGGTGACGGAGATCCTGATGACGGAGGAACGTCTCACTGAAAGGTCGGAGCCCTTTGGTTACACCTGTCCAAGCACACACCTGGGCCGGTGCTCAAGTATATGTATTATATATATATGTATTAATAATAGAAATGTCATTAATTCTGTGTTTCTAGTTTGACTTTCTGAGTCTGACAGTTGATATTAAAGCATAAAGAAGACAACATTAGAAGGACCGGACTAAAACAACCGGTCCTTTAATATTTGAAAACTAACATATATAATAAATATATATCGTGTAGAGAAGTAAAGCTCGTAAGTGTGATTGCCGCCTAACGCTCCCCGGCTCTTTTTATCTCAACAGTCTGGATCTGAAGAAATAAAAAAATAAAAGCTGATAACGGTTTTATTCTGAAGGGGGGCGGGACTAGCAGACGGTGCTCCCGGCCTCAGCGCTGCGATCGGCCGGGCCGGCTGTCAGTCAGTCACATACTGCTGTCCTGCAGGAGCGGCTCGATGTCCTCCGCGTCGCTGGTGGGCGTGGCCAGCGGGCTGGCGCTCTGAGCGTGTGCGGCGGAGGTGCTGCTGGACTTGCGGGCGGAGCAGGTCTTTACGTCGGCCAATCGGTGGTGGTCGGGGATGAAGATGGCGACGAGGAGGGCGAATAAGACGGCGCACGCTCCGAACAGGAAGGGAGGACCGGGGATCATCGACTTCTACAGAGAGAAAGAAATTATACATTAAACCTTCATTTTGAAAAAAAACTAATCCAGTCAAATCCAGAACTAAAATGTTATGAATACAAATCTAGAAATGTTTGTGTAGAAACTTCAGACTATCGACGCCGCTGCCGTCGTCACGCCTACATGTTGATGGAGCAGCTTTACAGCCCGGCACCGATCCATCCAGACTCCATTCAGAAAACAAGCATTTTAAAACGTGTCTGCTTGTCGTCATGGTAACAAGTAAAGAGAGGCGAAAATTCGCTTTGCTCTTGGTGTAAATGCAACATAGAAGATACGCCTGTCCGCGAGTAAACACACCAACGCACATGCAGTCTGACTGTAACAGCCAAATCTAAAGAGCACTGATGCAACAAATATTAAAGTGTAATCATTTCAGGGAGCATCTTTTGGCTGTCCCTATTTTTTATATGTTAAAGAGACCAAGAATCTTTGACATCGTTCCTTCACTTCCACAAGAAGATCTTATTCAAACATTCCTCAGTAAAATAACTAAATACCTTTACAAACAGACTGAGAGGTTGATGCAACACACTGGATACTCTCTCTCCCTCCCTCCCTCTTCTGATGGCTGTCATCTCTCTAATGACACACGACGACTCAGACGACCCGACCGCAGTCTAAAGGATCCTTCAGGTCCAGGTAAGGTAGCAGCAGACTTCCTGTGTGTGTGTGTGTGTGTGTGTGTGTACCTCTGTGTTCTGTGTGGGTCTTCCTGCCACCGGCTGCATGTCGTTCAGCTCCACGTTGAAGAGGAAGAAGATGAAGCCGTAGAGAGCCGGACCCAGACCGTTACACAGACCTCTGATACCTGTGATCATCCCCTGGGCCACACCTGAGCACGCACACGCACACACACACACACACACACACACACACACACACACACACACACACACACACACACACACACACACACACACACACACACACACAGAGAGAAAAATCACACGATCAGTCTTCAAACATGCATCAAAAAAGAAACTTGTGCAGAAAAATAAACAGCACAAAGACACAAAGAAAGGTAATCCATGACTCCTGTTCTCCTCCCAGCAGACAGGTGTGCAGACAGGTGTACTGACCTTGCTGGTCAGGTGATGCACTGTGTGACACCAGAGCAGAGACTGCTGGGAAGGTGATGGAGGACATGGCTGCTACTGTTCCTGCTGCCCACATCATCCTGAAACAGCCACCAGTAGAACACAATCAAACAAACTGAACTGAGAGAAACGGAGATTTATAGTTTCATCGTCTTCAAGTGTGAATCTGTTTTCTCTCATATCAGAGGATATCACAAAGTACAACAGGTCTACTGTGAGAGCTTGTCCTCACCAGGGCTCGGAGCCGAAGCCGTACCAGGCCAGCTGGAAGAGCTGGAAGCCCAGACCCAGAAGAACGGTGTTCTTATTACCGATGGTCCTCATTAAAACACTGAGGAAGAGAGTCTGACACACAGAGAGAGAGACGGAGGGACATTATGGTGCATGACCAATGAAATCAGACATTTCTCAGATATATGAAACTATATTAAAACATCTTAAAGTCTCCTTTGACATAAACTGTAACGTTACCTCTCAGAACACGGCTGCTGATCGACTGCTGCCTCAATTACACAAACTGACTAACCGATGGAGGCAGCGGTAGAGCAGTAACTCAACTGTGTTCTGAGAGGTCAAATGACTGTTTTAGTGAATGAAGTCTGGTGGCTTTGAAGAGAGGATAGATCGTCTTCAGTTCCCCGTCAGAAAGGTAATCAGAAAACACACAGTGAGGATGAATGAAATCCTCTGCGACGGTGTCGGCTGGTTGTTTGTGTACCTGAGCGACTATAGAGAGGATTCCCACCATGGCGATGAAGGCAGCGATGGCTGCAGGAGAAAACTCAATCACCTGAAACACAGAGGAGATAATAATCAGACCCTCGTAGAAACACCAGCATGTTTTAGAACAAATCCTCGACTCTCTGAGGAGGCAACATCCTGAACATTAATATTAATGTCTTATAAGCGTACTCTGATCACAGAGAACGCTAACATCCACCCTGCTCTGACGTCAGCTGACGTCGCTGCATCTTTACGCTGCGTTCACACCAAACGTGAAGCAGATTGTCGCCTCGTGTGACTCTAGACGCGTCAGAGGGGTTTTACCTCCATGGAGATAACAACACTTTTCATCAACCAGACGAAAATAAGCGCTACTGCTGCTTTGTGCCGGCTGTGGAAGTCCCAGATACATCGGAGAACCTGACGCTGTCCTGTCTGGGTTCATAACATCGACTGGACTGAGCTCTAATCACTGTCTCTAGCAGCCACACGTCTCTACTGCGGTATGGACCCGAGATAAACAGATCGAGCTGTGATTTAATATCAATAAACAGATCAAAATGATGCTGAAATAACTACATGATGATGCTGATTAGTAAACAAATCTGAATTCATGCTTTGTCAGGTCTGTTACCATGACGACAAGCAGACAACTTTTAAAATGCTTGTTTTCTGAATGGAGTCTGGATGGATCAGCGCCGGGCTATGCAGCTGCTCCATCAACACTCAACATGACGTCATCTAGGCATAATACATATATAAATATATATAATAAGTGTGTGTGTGTGTGTGTGTGTGTGTGTGTGTGTGTGTGTGTTACCTGTCTCAGGTAGAGGAAGAAGCTGGAATACTGTCCGGCCTCAGGCAGGTAGGACAGGAACACTGTGACACAGATCAGCAGCACCGTGGTGTCTTTACCCACCCGACGCAGAGACTGAACACACAGAACAGTACAGCTGTCAATCAATCAATCAATCAATCAATCAATCAATCAATCAATCAATCAAGCACAAAGTACCCAGAGATCAGCGCTGCTCCCTGTCAGTGTGACGGCCGTTCAGCTGCCAAAGATCACCGATCCATTTTTAACATCGTTATGAAAACACATTATTTGACTAATTATTGTTCTCTCTTCTGCTTCCAGCTCCGTCTGTAGCTGGTTTTCACACATCTTTGAGAATTATCTCCTCGAGTTGTAGTCCAAATTAAACAATTAGAAACACAAACATGTTTCCTTCTATTTATGCCAGAGCATTTATTAATACAGAGGATATTTATGAAGTCCTATATCTCCCGTCTCAAACAGGAAACTACTAGTTTAATAATAATAATAATAATAATAATAATAATAATTAATAATAATAATAATTTCTACACCATTTAAGGACAGAGTCTTTTTCAGAGGATTCAGGTCTGTTTTACAGAACTATTTTAACTCAGAAAATCAGAGCTACAACAACAAAAAGGACCTTCTTCTCCTGTAATTCACATTATTTATCCTATAACAAACTGCCAAATTATATATATATATATATATATATAATATATATATAAATAAATAAATATATAATAAATCTATGATATAAATCCTGCAGTATTGGTGTAATGTTAAACCGTGTCAGACGCATCACATAAAGCCCGCTCATACACACAGCGTGGACTAATAGACATTCTTTCCTCCCAACTACATGTGACCTTTGACCCCACTCCGTGGTGTTTCGGTGAACTCACGGCGAACGGGTCGGCCTGCTCCCAGGAGATGGGGAAGCCCCAGGACGTCAGCCTCATCTTGTCCGGCAGCGACTCCGGGACCACGAAGAACACGAAGGCGATGTCGGCCACGGAGATCACCGTGGCGATCAGGACCACCAGGCTGTCGCCGTACTCCGCCGACAGGTAGGCCCCGATGGCCGGGCTCGTCACCAAGCTGGCCGCAAAGGTCGCCGAGACCTGATGAGACACATACAGAGTGAAAGAGCTTTACTGAGGAGGCCGGTTCCGTTCGGTTTGTCAACTGAACTTTGGTTTGGACCAAACAACCGGACCGACACCTTCTTCTACAGGAAGACTCTGGTGCGCTTCGTCTGTTGTGTAAAACATCATTCAAAACAAATAAATGATTATGTATAATATATATTATATAAGTTCAAACTTGTATTTTATTCAATGGCAAAATAATTAGAATATTTCCGAGGTTAAAGTGAAACATTTAAGAGGAAAAACAAAACAATTTGACAAGAAAAAACAACGTGGATGTTCTCTGAGATCATAAAGTCAGAAGCCCTAAACACATCGCTTCACAAGGTTGGATCAGCCTCGTCACACGGCAGACAGCGGCGTCTGCCGTGTGTGGTCCCGTGTTTATCCTGCAGCGGATGACCTAATCAAATTCTACTCAAGGAGCGAGGATATACTCATACTGTCATTTTAACGTAGAATCACCAGGTTATTTTCAACATCGTGAATTGATCCTATTCAGAAGAAAACAACGGACTCATTTGAGTTTTTCTGCAGAATTTACTGCTTAAATCTTGGAAATTCAGAGTTTCTTCTCAGGATATACAATTTTTTTTTAACATCAACAGGAGAAACATGAGAGAAAACAGCGAACCCAGCAGGGAGACAAAGACCACAATGCACTGCAGCAGCGTGACTCTGTCGGTGTCCGTAACCTCGACATAAACCACACAGACGACTCAAAGGGTCCACTTGTACTTGCACTTCCTGTCCTGCCTGAAACCCCCGGTTCTCTGCAGAATCTCCATAATGGCAGGAAACACCATGGAGCAGCTCTCCACCCTCCATTATACGCCCACAATGGTCCATTACAGGAAGTGCTCCATTATGAGCACATAACTAGATAACATTTAGTGATGCATCTGAACTGTGAGCTCCTTTATCTTTAAACCTGGGACAGTTAAAGCCACTTCCTGTGGCGGTGACTAACAGGCTGTAGTTACCAGTCCGTAGGCCGTGCTCCTCTCGTGCTCCTCTGTGATGTCGGCCACGTAGGCGAAGATCACTGAGAAGGTCACGGCGAAGATCCCTGAGACGGAGATCAGAGCGAAATACCACCTGCACACACAGACAGGAAGCAACAGCTCACAAATACAGATTTATCAAGTATTTAATCCTCTTATCAACATGGGAGTGGATGTAAATGTATGTATATATTTATTATTGTAAATCAATTATCAACACAAATCAATGACAGATATTGATCCAGAAACCCTCACAGGTACTGCATTTAGCATCAAACAATATGCTCCAATCAGAACATGGCAAACTGCAGCCCAACAGGCAACAACAGCTGTCAGTGTGTCAGTGTGCTGACTGGACTATGACTTGACCCAAACTGCATGTGATGATCATAAAGTGGGCATGTCTGTAAAGGGGAGACTCGTGGGTACCCAGAGAACCCATTTACATTCACTGATCTGGAGGTCAGAGGTCAAGGGACCCCTTTGAAAATGGACATGACAGTTTTTCCTCGAAAAACTTTTGTGCAAGTTTGGAGCGTTATTTAACCTCCTTCATGACCAGCTAGTCTGACCTGGTTGGTACCGATAGATTCATCAGGTTTACTAGTTTCATATGATACCAGTATCGGACTTTTCTTCTGCCTTTCCTTTGGACATTTTTCCGACTTTTTTTGTTTTATTTTTTTTTTTTTTTT
>CAKAOI010048462.1:89321-119155 GCA_916701655.1 Sebastiscus albofasciatus | reverse complement strand
TGTGTTGTACCATGATGTTTTTCTTAAACCTAACTAAGTGGTTTTGTTGCCTAAACCTAACTATAGACGTTACCATAGTTTTGTTGCATGGTGTAAAAATGACACGCGAAAAAAAATGCGTCCTCATAACACAAGGAATGTCCTTGCCGTGAGACTTGGTTGGAAAAAACACAAAGAAAATCTTAAAAAGAAAACACTGTTTTTCTCAAAAACTCCAAATTCCAGCAGTGCCTGAAGGTTTCCGATAAAGGTTTCACGGATTGATTTATTTACCCACTGACGGCTCCTTTGAGATATGTCAGAGTCTGGACTCCTGGGCCGTAAAGTGACCTCTAATGGACGGATTAGGCAAAGTCATTCACTTCAGAGGGCACACAAACATACTTCGGGGGTGTATTAGATCTCTTTGGAGCTTAGCATGATCAAATTATTGCATTAGACCGGTCAACTTATCCAATTAAAGTCGTAAAATGCACGGCTCTCGCCCAAGCGAGACGGGCGGATCCTCGGGGCGTTGCAGGGCTTGCGGGAGGCTATCCGCCTCCTCATCGACAGAACAGGCCTCGCCACATACTTGGGCTGAGGATTACAGCCTTTCATCTGGCTCAGACCGCCGGCAGCACACAGGCGTCTTTGAGGCAAGATATGCCTTGTAGTAACATCAGCAAGGTCCAGATTTGTAAAGCTGTTTGCCAGCTTTGTGCTCCTGTGGTCTTTTTCTCTCCTGGGTATACACTCGCACAGTTTTTTTTTCCTCTCTCTTTTTTCCACTTGTTAACTGATTTCCAATAATAAATCTATGCATTTGCATAAAGCAGCATATTTGCCCACTCCCATGTTGATAAAAGTATTAAATAATTGACAAATCTCCCTTTAAGGTACATTTTGAACAGATAAAAAATGTGATTAATTTAACTATTAACTATTTGAATCGATTGACAGCCCTAATTACTACTTTTACTCAAGTAAAAGATCGTCCACCTCTGCACTTACGGGACAAAACTGGTCAATTTTGAATTCAGCCCACAAGCAAATTCACTTACACAAAGAAAGTCCTATTACCTATAATCCCTCAGCTAAGCGCTCATCTGATCTGACCTCCACTTTCTGCCGTCTTCGCAGCGCCGTTGCTCTATGAACATGACAAATAGCTTATTGATCAGCAGATGTCGTCGCTAATGTTCTTTCGGCTTGGGCTGCAGCTGCAGCCGCAACCTGTCCTAAGCCCCCTGGATCTCCAGCTGAGTCCCCCTCCCAGTCACCCTGAGCGGAGCCCCCCTGCCTACCTCCTCATCCCGCCCTGTCCTCCAAGGTGTGGAAGGGGTCACAGACAAACGCCATCTGCTCCGACAGCCAGAAAAAAGGCAGGTGAGTCCGGCTTCGGGCCGTGTGACCTGATACCGACCACGCTCGACCCACTAAAAACAAGGTCAGGAGAAGATTCAGGGGAAAACAAACACCAGCTCAGCACAAAGCAAGAGAAAAGAGGGTGGAAGCAGGAGAAAATCTAATCTACATTGTTTTAATCCACAGGGAAGATTACAGAGTCACGGTGCCTTGACACAGCAGCTTGTCAGAAAGAGGTCATGCAAACTCACTCCCAGCCTGTCATGCTTTTCAACATCCATATGTCCCTCCGACATGTCTGTCACTCAGCACAAGTCTTTAATAAACTCCATTTTCCATCTAACTTCCATCTGTGTGTCCAGGCCGCCACTAATGGAAGCTTTAAGAAGACATTTAATCATATTTAGAAACACTGCAAACGAACGCTGAATTATTGGGGTCAGCGTCCTACTGTACGCCGCTCCTACCGTTGCCAAATTTGGATTTGCTCCATCTGATGTTGACACTGTGCCGCTGAGCTTTTGTTTCCGTCTGTCAAGGACGTGGCCGCGTTGAATAGAGGGAGCAGGAAAGCCCGGCCAACGTCCCACTGGGGTTTTGTGCTCCGTCGAGCAGCGATGCTGCAACCGAGCGCGAGGGACTGTCTGTGTGTGTGTGTGTGTGTGTGTGTGTATGTGATTTTGTGTGTGTGTGTGTGTGTGTGTATGTGTGTGCATGGGGGCTTTAGGATGTTGAGGATGCAGCAGATGCTTCTGACATACAATCAAAAAAAAGCTGAAAAGTATCTTCATGTTTTCATGTGATTAAAAATATTTCCGTTTTAACTGAAGCTGTTGTTTCCATCTATCCCCTCGTCAAAGCCACCAGACTCCATTAAAAAAAAACAGCAATTTTACCCCGCAGAATATGACCGCTGCCTCAATCGGTTAGTTTGTTTGTGCTATTATGTGATTCTGCTTAATCCAAACTAAGCCTTTAAAACACCAAAGTCACACAATAACACAAACTAACTAACCGATCGAGGAATCAGTAGAGCAGCAACTCCCTGTGTTCTGCGAGGTATAAATTACTGTTTTCTTCAATGGAGTCTGGCATCTTTGGCGAGAGCATAGATAACAACTTGGAAACAAACTGTATAGCTGTCTGACGGCAAGGTAAACCGGCGACAACCCCGCTTCAAAACACCCGAACTCTCCCTTTAAGGCTCAGAAAAGGAAAAAAATACTAACTACGATAAAGAAGAAAGTCCTGCATGTTCATTTAACACAACAGGGATGTTTGATATATCCTTACTAATCAAAAAAGTAGTAAAAAGAGGTCATGATTGTCAAATCTGTGTACTTCCCCAGTGTGAAACTACCCCATAATACGCTACAATGAGAGACATGAATGCAGTGGGTCACTGGGTCATGAAGTAGGGATGCAGGGAACCGGAGGAATGTGAGGGCTTCTCTTTCTCCTACTGACGGATTGATGGGCCCCATATTCTGAGGGGTGGAGGGACACATCTACAGCGCCGTGAGATGCTGCTTAATAAGGGGAAGGAGGCATTGTTTTGGAGTTGCGGTCTATGTTTTAGCCGAACAAAAGCCTTTGTGAAGTCGTTTATCACTGTCGATGCTTTGAATTGACCAACGCTGGAGGAGAAATGAGTACAAACGCAGTCTGGTGGTTTGTTGTTTCTGAAAACTGTGTGTTTCAAAGCACTGTCTGGATATGTGGTGGTTTCTTTACAGTTGCATCTGTGCAGAAGTCGTAGACAGAAGGAAGCTCAATGGAAGCTGTCTTTGTGTTTAGCCCTCAGCACTAACCCGCATGTGATGCACTCTTATCTGATCCTCAGTTTAAAAGGATGCACTTCAAATGGAAGTTTGAAGGAAGTTTACAGCAGACAGCTTCTCTCTCTGGGTGGAAATAAATCCAGTTTTATTGTGGCAGTACAACACCCTCAGGACGGCGAGGCAGATGCACATAACCTACATCTGAAATCGCACGTTAAACTTTTAGACAACAGGAAACGGTAAGCATTTTACCGATGGGTGCATAAGCTCTACTGTTTCATGACAACAGAGTTACACCAAATGTTGTTTCTCAATGGAAGAGATACTCGTGACACAACGCAGTTTGAGCTGCACTCACCGCACATCACAGCATGCAGCGCCCAAAGTCGGGCTTTGCGCGACGCTGCAAAAAGCCGTCGTGGCATGGCGCAAGCCATTGGAAACAAAGGGTATTAAAGCGTTGTGGTGTCGTTATCACGTTGTGTCTTAAGGGCCCTCACGATTTTCCCGTGAGTCTCACATTTTTCTCCCACATTTCTCCCGATTTATGGCAAATTTTCACACCTGCTTTTCCTTTTCATTATCTCAACCTGTTTCTGGAGCTGTACAGCGTCTATAATCCCTACTGTTTCCACCTGGACGACAATACATTACGATACAATACGATACGATACGATACGATACGATACGATACGATACGATACGATGGGAAAATTTGTCTTGGACGCAAGTGCTGCACACTAACAGCTGCCTCCACAGCAGCATCAATAAATAAAAACATTAAAAACAATCCACATGTACACCAATGTAAACCACAAACAACATATATTGCACATTACAACATATTGCACAAGATCATCTGCATAGAACAGCATAAATAAGAGAGAAAGATACCATGACGCTATTGCACAAATCTACAGCCTCAAGAAACATTATTTAAAATTGTGATGGAGCTGATAGACAGCCACTCCAATCAACTGGAGTCACTACAAGTTCATGGCTTTGAAACCACTTGGTCCTCAGACATTTTGGTCTTTCTAAGTGGTCATTAGGTCACTCCGGGTGTCACCAAAGATGACTCCCCTGTCTTATAAAGAGGGGTGGGGAGGGTCATTCCTTTACACATCACTTCCTTTATTGAGGCGCTGCCCTGGCCTAGTAAAGGGGCTGGTCAGTGGTCACCCATCCCCCCTCCAGCCACCCACCCTGAGACCCCTACACCCCTGTGTCCAACCCTGAGACCCCTACACCCCTGTGTCCAACCCTCAGCCTCTCTCTGCTCACTCAGGGGGAAAATTACTTTGAGCCGGGGGAATACAGCTCCATTGAGATGGAGAGAGGTTCGTACAAAAGAGGGTGAAGTTTAAAAAATTGTCTCCTCACTGGAAGCGTGAGGACGATAGGAGCACGGAGGGGACAAGGTCATTAGATTGGCATCTCCATAAGCTCTTCATTCCCATTGTGTGGCCGACCTCCATGAGAAATGCCCCCAGTCAACCCCTCACTGGGACCAGAGTCTCCCCCTTTTGTCCGCCACTTTTTAGTGTGCTTCCAGCACAAAAAGCATTTCTCAAGAACAGCGTACAAAGCTTGTCTCCAGCTCAAAACCAAACAACATTGTTCTGCTGCCTGTGGTCGGGAATGGATTGCAGGCAGCTGCTGAAGTCCTCTGGCAATAAAACATCTGCCCCAAAAAAAAATAAGAAGCTCTTACCTTCGGACGTTTCGCCGCTCCTCGTCGAGCTGTTTGAGGAGCTCGTCGATGCATTTGTTGGCGTCCATGTATTCCTGCAGGAAGAGTCAACAATGGAGTCAGTGTGCAGGTTAATAGCAGACACAGGCAGATGCAGCATGATGCGGTAAAATCATGTCTGGACTGTGTATTTCCTCCAATTTGTTTTCATAGATGTGTGAAGAACAGTGACGCGGAACTGAAGTAGGTTTGAAAAGGTGCGATTAATCAGTTTCTCTCTGCGTGTAACTCCAGAAGCACCTCTTGGTAACTTCTAACGGCTGGCCCAGAAGCGAGCCCAGCTGTGTAATGTCAGCTGGGAATAGCCCACACTCACAAAACGTGCGCTACTGAGTTACAGCGAGGACGAAATGAGCTAAGGCGAAGAGCAGAATGGGGAAAACAGATGTCAGGATTTCTTGGCTACGGCCTAATGATTTGCCTCTTAGTGGTCCGACTACATAAAGCAGAAGGGGGAAGTGCAACTGTAAGAAATAGGCCACATAGGCACCATACCTCAACCATCTGGGTTTCCAGACATCTGAGGTCTACCTACAGTACATAACACAGCCAGTTGTGACTTGACGCTGTCAGATCAGCGTGGTCGAAGTTTCAGACTAATTAATGAGATGTTAGCGTGACGGCTCGTGACGCATCTCCTGAGTAAACGCTTATCTCTGTGGGACAGATGCTCTCCATTGATTTCTAGACAGTCTGGTCATGTGCTCGCAGTGTAATTGAATGATGGGGATTCCCATGAAGAGGTCATCAGGCCAGGAGGAAAAAAAAGAAGTATCTGTGAGCCGTTTCTTTCTCAGCCCTCTGCCTGAGCATCTATTTTCCTTTTGCTGCTGTTGTAATCTCACGTCTCTAATTAGTCGCTCGTGAAGATAAAAACCCGTCTGTGAAACACAAACAGATTCTTTTCAAAAAAGAGCTTTTGAAACGGCAGGAAATCGACAAACAAACACGGTGCCTGCAGCAACTTCTCAGAGGACCCCCGTTGTTATACCCTGACGTGCATGAGCACAAACAACAGTTAGAGGTCTATATGGAAATGCGACGAGACAAATCAAAACAAAACAATGCATATTTCAGGAGAGTTTCTGTGGATTGCGTGGATAAAAATAACGCTACCGAAAACAGCAACACAACCAACAACAGAAAAATGCATTCTGGTCGCACAGAAAGGTGTCAGAATGGCACGATAATGTGCAACGAAGTCTGTACTGACTGCAATGTAAATGCATTAGTGACGTTTGTGACATGTTTTCCGTACTTATGTTACTTTGTTTCCATATTTTACTTAGTTTACGTTCTTATTTTTAGCCCTACCAGGATGTTTTTCCCAAAACCAAACTAAGGGCTGGCCCACACTAGAAGATTTTTCAAATCTTACCAGATGTGTAAAATGTGAGAGGCCCACACATAACGACACGTTCTGTTAAATTTAACAGTTTTGGTCCTATATAGTGTGTGGAGAGCAACGATTTGGACAAAACATCACGCCACACACTAACAGATTCATTCAGGAACAACAAGAGTACCGACTAAAAGAAATCTCGCAATCTCTCACTCGTGTTGGTCCTCTGTTTCTGCTTCACGTTTTGTATTAGGATCATGCATTAGATCATGCATTAGCTGCGGCCGCCATGTCGGCAGTGGTTGTCCTTCCTTCTTCTTCCTGCGTCATCAGCTGTCCTCGGGGTTCCCCACACACAAACAGGATATCCCATCATAAATTTTGAACATGTTTAATGTGTACGATTTCAGATCCGTGCGTCCAGGATGTAAAAAACACTCTTAATATATCTGAAACCAGAGGAACATCTGGAAAGATAATCTTAAGAAGCATCAAAACATCAGGGCTTTGCTGAAGATTGTCGAGGAATTGGGCGCAAAAACTGTTTCATTCTCATGTAGTGAAACCGCATAAGTGGTTTTGTGGCCTAAACCTAACTGCAGACGTTACTGTAAAGCTTAAAATGCGTCCTCATCATATCATTTATACACCTTCTCATGAGATCGGGTTGAAAAATGCTCCAGGTTTACACTCTTCAAGCCCTTTAACACAGCTGAAGAACTCTTAATAATTAGCTTTAGAACAGATCTGACCTCCCTCTGACCCGCCTTCAGGGACAGACCAGACTTAAACTACTCCTGCTATCACTACATGAGCTGTTTTTAACCCGTGGCCTTGAGAGTAAACTCACATTAGTCCAGATGTTTCAGAAGCCGCCGGTCTAAATACAGTAAGTGCCGTTGTTTTGTCTCCCCGCTCCTCCCAGGGTGCCGCTCTCCCACCGCATGCCTCTCAAGCAATTATCGCACTCAATCCCACATCTGAGACCGCCACTCCAAGACACCCGTCACCACCAGCTCGCCCCTCCATGCCAGCAGAACATGGCAGAGGCCCAGGCGTCCCGCCGCGAGGCCAGTCAAGGGCACTCTGGGTGACCATTAGGCAAATCGGGCCGACGCCAAAGCAGCAGACAACAGATCGATGCTGAACAGCGTGGTGCCACGTTTTCCAATTCCTGTCAGACTTTCCACTATTTAACAACAAAACACCAACGCCTAATGTTTTCATCATCTCTTCCATCATCGTTCATTTCACGACAAATCGTTCGTGTTTGGAAAGCGACCAATTGTTAAACAACGGCGTCCCCGGAGCCATCTGCTCGTCTCAGAGTGCCACAGCGCGCAGCCAGGACGCCACTCACACCCGAGCTGGAAAGCCATTAGCGCTCAGAGAAGTTCCCAAAGTTAAATTTATACTGTCGGCTCCAACTGCAGTTAATCAATACTGACAAACCACTGCAAATCATGCTTCGTCCTGACTTACTGGGCGGATGGGATGGAGCTGGTTGCTGTGTGAGTTTTGCAGAAATATCAGAGACGATGGTGCAACAGCGAGGCCTTGTGCATTATTAATTACACAACACAGTTGCTTCATTCTCACTTCGCCGCCTCATCAAGAAAAACGTGTCAGCGTCTGGGGTAAAGCGTCTGTCTCCGAAGCACCATTAGCAACACAATCCCATAATGACCACGGCTGCAGCACAAAGGGGAACCTTCTTTCGTGAAGGCCTCATGTCAGGGGGAAATATTTACAGGCCACATCAAACGTGAAGTAAAGCTGCCTAAGTCTGTGTTGTCATCGCGTAGACCTCTCCTAATGACAGGGCACTGAAATAATCCCCGGCGCACATGGAGGAATGCTGGGAATGCGGCGTGCTTGTTGTCATGTGAAATATATTGGGGGGGGAGGGGAGGTATTTAAAGCGGAGATTTAAAGCACGTATGTAATGCCGCGTGTTATATCTTCAGCCAGGCATTATTTCTGACGGTTTTACGGCGCGAGTGAAAGCTGCGCCGTTTCCCACGAGGCCCAGGTACTCACGTGCAGACTGAAAAAAAATTTACTGACTTTATCGGAGGTGTATTTCTCAGGAGCGGGGCTCAACGATTCCTCACAGTGGTTAAAACGTCCGGAGAGCTGTAAGCTCTCAAGGAGTACGTAATCACCTCCAACGTTCACTAAATCATGACGATCCTAATATGCTTTTGCAGAAGAAGGCGTGCACTCACAGAATCGACCTTCAAACCACGCCGCAGCGCCAGTAGCTCCTCACGGGGTGCTGATTGGTCCGTGATCTGGAGTGCCGGACACAAATGCATTACTTCAAGCCTGACAAGATGGATTTTGTGTCTAGAAGGGAGCCTGCAAACTGCAAAATCTGATCATAGATCTGCAAAAACTTGCAAAAACTCTCACAAGACTCACTACCCAAAGACCTAACCTTAACTGTTCAAGGTCAAAGTCTAACCTTAACAATCTTGCGGACTCCCTCCCAGATACCTAGACCATGGATTTCCATGTGAAATGTGATCCAGCAATTCTTGCGTGATCTTGTGGCATCGCTAGAATCCAGCTGCGTTGCGAGATAGACCCTCTACCAGCTCCCTACATACACTGTTTGCCTCTGAAATGACAATATCGAAAGCCATTTTTAGGTGTTAGATTTAAGGCGGGGTATCATTTCACAACATTTCATTAAAAGCCAGTATTTGACACGGTATATAGATTTTTGCAGTTGTGGCGTGAGCTCGGTTTAACCTGGCAGGTAATGTGTTTGCTGATGTTGCCGCTCTGTGTGACCGCAGCTTCCCGGCTGATGTTTATCCGGCCGTGTTTACTCATGTGTGTGAGAGCGTTTGATAAGGAGACGCTCGGTAGCTGCAGAGGAAAGAGCCTCCCAGTCCCACATCCCAGTCCCTCCAACTGCTCATTCGCCTTCATCAAATTTTAAAATATGAGCGCCGTCCCCCCCGCCCCCGCTGCTTTGGCACTGAGGAGCAGGGAGGGGGATAAAACAGAAAACCCGTTAAAAGCCACACAAACAGACAGACTGACGAACCAAATCTGTTTGAGATCAATGGTCCAGATTTTTCAGTCATAAAACGTCAGATGCATTATTCATCCTCCTTTTGCTCTTTCACACATTCTTGGAGTTTAAGAGGGCTGCAATCACATCCTAGACGTGTCTGCTTCTTATAGAGGCCTCTTTGGAGTTGCAAAAAAACATATAAGCTTAGATAAAGCTGTGACCTCTCGGTGTCGAGGTCAGGCTGCGTCGCTGCGAGGACTTCCCTCCGCCACCTTGATGTGTCCAGAGATCAGAGGCTGGCGTTACAGATAAGACACCTTGCAGAGCTCTGGGGATAGGACTCTGCCAAAGACAAGGTCACGACCTCTACCCAGTCTATCCCCAGCTTGGCTCCGCTCGC
The DNA here is from genome assembly GCA_916701655.1 of Sebastiscus albofasciatus. Lineage (NCBI taxonomy): Eukaryota > Metazoa > Chordata > Actinopteri > Perciformes > Sebastidae > Sebastiscus > Sebastiscus albofasciatus. The sequence goes on along the minus strand of CAKAOI010048462.1, from coordinate 109,504 downwards.
CACATACCGATGACATGCCAGCGTGGCCTCTGGGACCGTAAAACCAACTGAGCTGCAGGTCTGACAGAAAGCTGACTACCGCCAGTCAAAGGTTATGCTAATAGAACGTAAGATTTCTTTCTGGGTGTACATTTTATGACACACTTTGAGCGTGAATTATGACGGCGACTTCTCAAGGTGTTGGAGATATATCACATCTGATACGACTGCTAGTCTTGGCCTCCTGCCAACATACTCCGAAGTTTATGTGCACGCCGTTACCAGAGACGTACACGGAGCAAATTTAATCAGCATCAGTGAAAAACGTATTCCCGTATGCCAATATAATTCAGAATGACTGTGATGCTATCGTAGCGAGGTAATGAACTAATCAGTATGACTAATGCTTTCTAGAAACCTGCCTCTGCTTGATCTTAGCCTCGGTTAAATTCATTAGTCTTATCAGCGTGTTTTTGGAGGCTCGGCGCTGATGATGCTTCACTCACAAAGACCCGGTGTCACCGTATCAGCCCGGCCATCGAGCTCTCATATCCTCAGAGCCTGATAACTCGGCTTTTTATCAGCGCGGAGGGCAGAGATGTTCAGCTTAATACGTGGGATTTTTCAATTTGGGGAAGAAAAGATACTGAGATCTGTCAGCTTGATCTGAATGGTGTGACATGGGAGTCAAGGGTGGAGGTGATCCTGGATGGACGACGAATGTCTCCTGTATCACAATGAGTTTCATAAAGGAAACTGATTGATTCAAGTTTGCCTAAGTGTTTTAGTTGCCTAACTCTAACTTTAGCAGCCACATATTGTATTTCTCTATTTTTATAGTCTGGTATTGTTCACTTTATCATTATAGGTGGTTCACCGGAGCTTGGGGGAGATAATGTTAGTAGTTATATGTGATTGCATTCACCTGTTCAACCCTTTCCACATTGACAGAGAGAGTCTAGGAGTGAATCACGCACGCCAATTTATGAATCAGTGACTGGTACCGGATGTATTTTACATGTTTGTGAAAGAATAAATGGTCAAACGTATCTAAAGCTATACTAACTACTAGCTATACTAACCTTAAGGTCTCGTTTTGTAGATGCATTTACTTAACACAGGGATAAATATGTTGCCTTTCCTGTTGCTGCTTCACAATAAAAGCCACCTGAATGCTTTTAATGTGAAGCCGCTGCAGTAGGATGCTCCGCTTGCATTAGCAGCATCTTAACGCAGATCTGACACAGCGTTAAAGGGGGCATGTCATGAAATGCATTGGCTCGTTAGAGTACATCGCCCACAGCTTGAGAGCTACCTTTGCAAAGGCGCAACATATTATTCTCACAAGCCAATCAGAGCAGTCGGGAGGCGGTCTTAAAGAGACAGGCGCGAAGGGTGAATACAGGTATATTCAGACAGCAGGCTGTTCTCACACACTAGTTACACCTACAAAAAGTAATGTACTTGTAATGCACAGAATCCTCTACCATCTCTCAATTAATCAATCTATGTTGAAGACTAAATACCTCTCAGTTAATGAACCGTCTCTCAGTAAATGAAGCTGAAACTGAGCTGAGCATCACACTGCTTAATTGTACCCACAACCTCAATGAGTGAAGCTGTGGAGGCTCACACAGTGGCCGTATTGAGTGGAGGACATCGGTGTAACCAATGCCTCCAGCGAGCAGGATATTCTTCATCTGCCTACCTGCCCCGAACGGAGCAGAGTCGGGGAATATGGATTACTGGAGCTACAAAAGGCCGCCTGTTCGTCATCTAGGGAGAGTTTCAGCAGTTATCTGATGTTCTTCCTCCAGCAGCACCTACGGCCCGACCCAGCCCAAACATCAACACCTCGCCACCGTCAGGAATCTAAATCCCCGCAGATTATCTTTCCAAACATTAAGATACGTCCAACGCTCAAATAGCCCTCCGTCTGTTCGGGCTTCTCCTCCTTTCGCTCTTTGGGTTCTGACAGAGTGGGCCATTCATGCCTGTTGGGAACAGTGGCGAAGCTGTTCGCCGCACAGATCTCACAGGGGAGGGTTGAAAAAGTAGCCGAGGAGTGAAATACATCGGAGCTGACATCGCTATTCGATCACTTCCACAGAGCTACCTGTGTGGAGGAGCGAGGGACGGTACCACGGACCTACACCACTGCATGTGTGTGCAGTTCTGAGTCTTTAAATCGATCCTTAAGTCCAGTTCAGCTTATGTTTCAAAATAAAAGCCCCAAACCAAATATTTCTCATGCACACAAATATTCATTTTTCCATTTCCCTCTGTCTGTTTCCTGTGTCTCTACTATCTCTTTGGCTCTCAGCCTCAGTTTTAAATCTGCAAAAACACACGCGAGGGAGGAGCGGTCGAGGAATGCTGCTTTCAGGAATAAAAACAAATACACAGTGTGTCCACGCTGATGTTTCCAGACAGGATGGGAATCGAGGAAACAGGGAGCGTACATGGGGAGGGAGGCAGGAGTCTGCGGTGCGACGCGGCCCCTGCCCAGATTTTTACAAGCCTGGGGGTTGCTGGGTTTTATTATCATCTGGGGGCCAATATTCAGCCAGGTGTACTTGGAAAGGGAGGGAGAGTGGTGGTGACAGACCTGGCAACCCAGAGGAGCACGGGGAAATAGAGAGGCTGCTGTACGACAGAGAGAGAGAGAGAGAGAGAGAGGCGAATGCAACAAAGAGAAGGGAGGACATCAATAATTGGAAAGATAAATCCTCTCAGAGGATCGCCAAATTATTGACTTTCTGAATATACAGTTACGGAATCATCATAACTTTCTCTTAATTCGTACGAGTGTGCCACGGCAGATTCAGCAAACGCTCCTAACTTCAGATAACTGTGTGAATGACCTGCGTAAACATGATAAGTACATTCATGATAATTGTAAATTAGCATAATTAACGCCCCGATGATACAATGTAAGGCTACGCACGTCTCTACCAATATATCATGTGCATGTCTCTCCGTAAACGTCTTACTGTCCAACACAAACCCTGCAGAACCCATCCCCCTTTAACTGATCAGCAAAGTAGCCCTAAAGCGTGACTGTGCTCGTATTCTAAGGTCTAATTCAATGACAACATCAATCAATAATACCTGAAACACTTTCTCCACGATGTCCAGACATCGGTAATCCCCGAACCAAAAGAAAAAGAGACAAAGGGCATGGGAGAATGAGAGTTTGCGAAGGGGCAGATCAGAGCAGAGGCCTGATACTAAACAGATGTTGGTTGGTTCACAGAGGGGAAGTCGGGCTTCTGTTTATGCAGGCTTTGACAGACGGGCGCCGCACCTAACCGAGCCACGCTGCAGCGAGCGCGGAGAGAGTCGGCCGATCAAGTAGCAGCGACTGTGTTCCTTCACGGGAAATTAGGCACATTATAGATTGAGTAAAAGGCCCTCAAGAGGATCCATTCAGCTTTATCTGCACTACACAGCTCGCCTCTTCCAGCGCTTCTCGCCTCTTCTCATTACAGTTTGATGGCGAGCTTTGTGGCCGTAGTAGTTTTTGTTCCAGCTCACTGGTTTGTTCAGAATCACACTTAGATAGTGTAGAAATGTACCTACTGCGGTAAAGTTCAGCTGTGAGGACGACAAAGTCTATCCAGCAAACGATCTCGTGACCTCCAAGCGCGTGTTTTCACTGAGATATTTCTCGCCTGAGTCACTTTGTCAGATTCGCTGACATTTCACGTGCATTAGCTCCAGGCCTCGGCTTTATCACGGCTTCTCCTCCGTTTAATCCACAGGCTGATTTATTGACGGGGGCCTGTCGGAGTGTGCGCCGAGTCTACCGAACCAGGTGCCGGGCAGATGTCGAAGCGAAGCATTAATGTCAGCTTCTGATTTTCCCTTTTCTCTCCGTCTTCCCGCCTCGGGACGGGGAGTGGAGATAGCGCCTGCAGGCATGCAGGGAACCATAACCGGGGAAATGGTAATGTGACAAGAGGACGCTGTTTGTTTGCGCACCTGTCATCCCCCGAACCCACCTGTGCCACTCATGCTTATCAGATCCACATTTCCTATCTGAGCCGACAGCGCCGGAGATCCAGATACGCTGAGGTCTTTTTTAAAAAAATGGGGGAGGTAGATGAATAATAATGAGAGAAAAGAGATGGGTTGTGGTGACTTTTGACCTCTACTGCAGGACTCGGTGCAACGAGTATTCCCGTGGTCATGAATTATTTCTGGGGTGATCGCCCGTGTTGTTGCTCGGCGCATCTTCCCAGACAGACTGCGGGGGTGGTTCAGGGTTAACACAACAGGCTGGTGGCCAAAAGGTTGCCTGTTTGAATCTAAAACTGTGCGTGGGGGGGGGAGTTAATGCACACACTGCCATAAACAGATATGTTCCCCTGACCAATGGAGTTAACCAGTAGCCTATATTACACAAAACAGCCCTGGCAAAGGTGGTGTAAATCTAGGTAACCCCCGCCCCCGAGGCATTGCTGTAAATAAGAATGTCCTTAGTGAACTCGCCTTGTTAAATAATACATGTTAGGCTTGTTTTGTGCATGCTCAGTGGAGCTTCAGCCTTAAATTGCTGTGCTTTTGAAAGAGAAAACACAGTTTGAGGATCACAGGTACTGAATTTTATACTATTTTTCCACCAAAATTAGCACATATACAGGTTTTTTAATAGAAAACACGCTAAAAATAGGCGATGTCAGTAGATGAGTATGTCTTTTATGTTGTTTTCTGGTGTGTCGCATCCGACCAATGGCGTAAACATCAACGGTGCAACTGGTGCAGCATCACAGGATGCCCACAAACCACCTAACGTCCTAACAGCAAGCGTGCATCCGTCTATAACATCGGACGCTGAATCCATTAACATGCACTTCTGTTACGTCATGTAAACAAACCACGTCCAGTCAGAAGGCGATCTATCAGCTGTGTGCTGGATCAGACTGGAGACGTAACCACTTATCGTACATTTGTACAGAAAACACACATTTTATATTGTGATATTTACTGGAAATAAAGGCTCTCCCTCAAGCCAGCTGACGCCTTATTTAGTTTTTTGGAGTGAAATAAATACGTGAATAAATATAAACCGGGAGAGGGTTCGGTGATTTCAATCTATGGCGATGTAATTGTTACCTCTCACATGATATATCTCAAGCTGAACGTAAAATCTCTTGTTTCTTGAGTTCATTTTGACACGTATAACACCATACTTTCATCCCATACATAAGCATGTACACTTTTGCGAGCAGCAATCATTTGTGAAACGTGACGCCGCCATCATTTGCATATAAAACCGGCTCCCGTACAGCAGTCCGACTCACAGGAAGTTTTTTTGTTCTTATATTTCAGCGGAGCAATTTTGGCTCGAAGAGATCTCCTCTACTTCGGCTGCATCCATTTCACGGGTTAATGTGAACAAAGACCTCTCAGTGCGGCGGCTCACCACACTCCGTCATGTGATCTGAGAGACGACCGGGAGTCCAATAACTCAGCGGCATAAAATATTTAAATCGACCATCATCGACTTCTGAAAGGCATTATTGAAGCCTATTTTTACAGTCGGGGCTCATCCAGGTTGGGAAGGAATTTTAATATGAATCTGAGGCCAACCGCACGCTGTATTTACACAGTTAATGGCACTAAATCCTTGTTATCATCTCAAGTGGAGTCTTATTTTTAGCAGCCATATTTGTTTTATTTCTTCCAGATGGGAGCCGGGGAGGAATTTGACATGAGTTTCTGTTTAAGCCTCTCAGACGGGGTGACATCAGTGGACTTGAATACTCTCTTGTCACGGGATTGAAACATATTGGATTTCTCTGTGTAGAGAACTGTTGAGGCCCCGCCAAAAAAATACAAGCGTCAAAGGTCTATCTGATAAATAAATCAGATTTCCTTCGTTACCATAACCGAACAGGAGCCTCAATTCACGTATTTGTTTGCGCTGAAGTGTGGGTTCCCTATCCTGAGACGTTGGAGATATTTTAGGATCAGAAGTGATAATTCTGCTACTGTGGGAAAATGTCGCAGTGCAAGGACCTGAATTTCCTCTGCTTAGGCCAGCTATTTGCTCTTACAATAACAACACTGTTCTATCATTATTATTTGTTTACCCAGCTAACCCTCTTTATCTGGGGCAGGCCCCTTTTAGCCAACGCTCTCACTCATTCCCTGAACCCTCTGGAACGCCGTTTCTCAACCAACGGGGCTGATTGAAGTGAGCGGCGGCTTCATTCTGAGGGGTCACAATGGCTCACCCATCAGATGACCCCCGACCCATGAAAGCTTTACCTTCATGGTATTATACAGCACATGTACAGTATAATACCGGGGCATTGTGCGGGGCACGCTGGAGCGTTCTGCATTGTTCTGCTTGGAGGTCAGAAGTTGGAACGACCTCATCGGTCAGATTATTTATGGAGGTCAACAGACAAGATATCCACCCCATGGTAGGCTAAAAATATAACTGTTACATATCTTGTAGGAGTTTAGTTTGTTTGCATTCTTCATTTTTAAAGAAAAATGATCAACAGATTAACCCGTAATGGAAAATAATTGTCAGTTGCAGCTCTATCTAAACACTGAAACTGAAGATACAACAGAGAGCTGCAGGAATGAATGAGTCCTAAAACCCGTAAATGAGGTAGCATTTTGGAAGTCAATGGGTTTTTTGAACGGATTTTTGGTAGTGCTGCCCCCGCTTAGTCAATTCATCGACTATTGGTCCTTTTGGTTTTAAGATTTCTTTAGTTAATTAGTTGTTTTGTAATGCTTTTTCTCATGCTGAATGACTTCTTTCCAAGAAACTTATGAGCACATCTCTGATAAATAAGATTTAAAGTGTTGCTTTTGTGTGAGATCTGTATATTATATATAGACTGGAAAAAGAAAGTTCGGAAACTTGTGTTTGGTCGATTATTTCTCTGTTGTTACAATGCTAATTGGCATTGTATTTTACATCATTGGAAAGCCTGTTTATTGACCTTCACAATGATGTCCAACTTGTAAGGATCATGCATTTGTGGGATGAGCAGCACAGCTGATTATGTGGGGAGCGCCCAAGAAAAATTTCCCAAAATGCTACGCCAATGGTAAACAGTGTATTCTTATAAGGCTACCAGGAAGCCTGCAATGACTGTTTACCACTGGCAGAGCATTTTGGCAAATGTTAAAGCGTTTACGTGTCTTAAAAAAGGCGGTTGCTAAGAAGTGGCTAACTGCAACTCGGTCTCACGCGAAATTGTATAAATAGCTCAACATTACAACAATATTCTGCATCTCACGATGACGCATTTTAGGCTTTTCGCGCGTCATTTGTACGCCACGTAACAAAATGATGGTGCGAAGTTAGGTTGAGGAGACAAAACCACTTAGTTAGGTTTAGGAAAAACATCATTACGTACAGAAACAATGTAACATCAGTACGGAAAGCAGTTCACAAACGTCACTAACATAACTTGCAAAACAAAACAGCGATCTCCTGGTTGAAAGGATTTTCAGTCAGGACAGACTACATGGCGTACAAATGCCACGCCAAAAGCAAGAAAGGCGTTCTATATTGCACGCTAAATGCTTTGCACATTATCGTGCCATTCGCACGCCTTCTCCTGCGAATGGGCTGCTAAGCGAGACTACTAAACGTCACCACGCCAATGTTGAAGTCGTGCAACTGTAGTGTAGTTCGTTTAGAGCCTAATGTTAGATTTTTACTTCTCGCGATTGGATTTGTGCTTCAAAAATCATAAAAGTGGTGTTAATTTGTGGAGATTACATTAACCTTTGTTTGCCACAGAGCTTATTATCTGCAATAATCCAGTCTGAGAAATGGAAAATCCCATTGGACTATTTGTCGAGGTAACCAGGGCGATGCTACCTTCCTGGTTGGTCTACAAATCAACCCTTTAGCACTCTGTTATGGGAGTATTTAACCATCAATCATGTATCTTTCACCATGCCTTTATGAGGGAACAAATTGCCCTTTTCCGTATTGTTGTGTTGCACGTCACAAGTTGATACCTGATCTCACTTTTAGTGCTTCGAGGTCTGAAAGGGACTCACTAAGTCCGTCTGAATGGAGGCCTGATGAGAAAATGAAGAGCTTTCAGCATCGCCTCATTCCAGCATCCTCTCTGCCGCACATAAGTGGTCCATTTACAGTGAAACGTATCCTGAGACCATTCAAATGCTTTCCCAGTGTACACAGAGCCCGTGCTGGAGGAAGTGGGTCGAGGGGGAGAAAGGCTTAATAATGCACTAATTCAGCTGGTTGGACTTGAGTCTCCTCGATGCTCCGACTCGGGCAGGAATGAGACACAGGAAGGGCGGGGAGGACAGAAAACCCAACCAGGAAATGCCTCCAAAATAAACGTTGTTGTGTGTGAGTGAATCGGAGGGGTAGATTTGTGCTGCAATATTTAAAGAGTAAATACAGAGCAATTTGTTGGACCCATTTCCTGCTAAATGATTTGAATCCCAAAGAAATGAACGTAATTAAATAATCATAGGAATCTTGTTTGCTGTGCATAATTTCCTGCGTGGAAACCTCCAGCTCCTCCAGCTGTTGGTGCCAGATGGATGCCGGGCGACGGCTCGATAGCCCGCTGGCTGCCACGGGCTCCCACAATAGCCCTTCAGTGACCACCGTGACCACACACAAAGGCACTCGTTGACCACTGACACCGCAGACAATCAGCCCCGAGGGTCAAACGGCCCCCCGTGCAAAGCATCCCTCATTCAATCCCGCTCACCTGAGGCTCAGCACGCCTCATAAAACCCCAATCACTCCTCTGATGTCTCGCCGCGGAGAGAGAGAGAGAGAGAGAGGGTCCCGGAAAATCATTGAGCGCCACAAGCACATCACCATAAAGTTGAGTTATGGACTCATGAAAGGCATGCAGATCATATTATCTCTTTAGAAAGTGACTGGGACTCAATAATGCGAGTGGCTCCAGCTAGCCGGACGACTCACACGGACAAATGTTACTACATGCAGATGATATTGATTCCTCTCATGGAGATTTAACCCTCTGAGACCCGCAGGATCGCGGGCCGACTTTACTGTCTTTCAGAGGCTCTGGCAGATTCATTTTTAGAGCTAGTGTGAAGATATTGATACCATAAAACTAGAAAAACCCAAGGAATAGATTGGTACCAACCATGTCATACTAGCTTGTTGAGAAGGAGGTTAAATAACGCTCCAAACTTACACTAAATTTTGGCGAGGAAAAACTGTCATGCCCATTTTCAAGTCTCTTGTGGATCTAATGAGCCCAACTGTATTCATGTGTGATGATGTTAAAATGACCTGTGGTGACCTCTAGGATAATCACAGCCTCATGAAACTTTACAGCCACAAACTAGAGACCTGGAGCATTCAGAGGATGGATGGCTTTCTTAGCTAGATTGATAATAAGGGGGGTTTCTGAGCAGTTTACGCAACAGAAGTGCTTGCCATTTAATCGCTGAAAAATGCAATTCTTGTAGAAATCTCCAAATGTCAAAAGTTTTTGATACCAAATCACAGCATGGCTTTTTTCTATGGTGTTCCTCAAGGTCTTGGTGTCTTAATGTGGTATTTTGGAGGGATTATTGACCATTTTATTAATTCTTGAGTGGTAAAAATGGCACCAAATCTGTGTAACAAATGATATCAACCCCCTAAAATTGCTGCAACAACTTATGAGACACTAAAATGGGCCTATTGTGGGCCTCAGTGGGTTAATGACAAAGAGCCAAGCATTCGAATGACTTTATCTCAACAATCAATGAGTGATATTAAAGGCTGGAAATGCACGGCAAAATATTATTGCAAAATATCCCCTGAATCGTGTTGGATGAGGTCGACACCAAAGGACTTTCTGCAGCGTATAATTGGATCTGCAGAAGCGGCCAATCTTCCAGCCGCTGCCTCTCTATAATGGTGCAGCTCCTGCATGAATTTCCTTCTAATCATAGTAATAGCTCCGCTCTGCACCTCGTATTGATACTTGGCATTTGGGATAATGTGGCGACAGTGGCCGCGTTATGATGAGCGCTCCAAAGCCCTGAGATAACACAGTGGAACACCATGTGGAAGTGCAAATTGCTGGCTTGATTTCTAACCTGCAGCGAGATTAGGAAACTATTCTGTGTTAGCAGTGCGGGGAAAAGATCAACACGGTCTACCTATCGGCCCTGACAGCACCCGACTCCTCAAATAGTGGCATGAAGGTCACTGCCTCCTGACTGCGAGGCGGTAAGTGTAGCCGGCAGGCGGATGTGGTGAGCTGGACTCTACTCAACTCCCTCTCGCCGGCTTTTTCGCCGAGCGGAGACGAGGCTAGCATCAGCCGCAAACGCTTCTGACAGAGCGCATTAGCCACGTCAGACGAAATCAGGTTCCCCTGCAGACAACACCTTATTATAATGCAACACACTGCGGCGGTTTGAGGCGAGGCAGATCTCTCAGCTCTCGTTGCGTCCGCTCTGTTGCTGTGTTTGCATACGAGGGCGAGCTCCGGCGCAGGATATTGTGGAGAAACATAGCAGGGAATGGCTCATACTATGAAAATAACCACTGGCCGTTTTCTTTAAAACATGTCAGACAGAATTACGGGCATTTTCTCCCGATGAGCAACACAGAAAGTACAAAATAAACACTACATTTCCAACAAAAAAAGTGTGACACACAAGTTCAAACACTTCTAAAACTGCTCTGCGTGCATTCTGGGAGATAATAGGAGCCCATTATGACACAGTATTAACAAACTTCCACGTGAGGCTGCAGGCTTTCCCTCAGGGCTCCCACCCTGTGACACATCACACAGCCAGGCAGGTGATCTTTTGTTCGGGAGGAAGATGAGGATGACTCCCAGAGAAAAGCAGATAGCAAACAGAGTTTAAAACAAAGAAAGAATAACATGAAAGACAGCTGTGCTGCAGGCTTTTCCCCAGACAATATACAGGAGCACTATTGTGTTGTGTCTATCTGTGCTGCAGGGAGCTGACAGGCCCTTTAAAGCTGCAGAGCTGTCTGTACTGAGAGGCTGTCATCAATAGAAAAGCACAGGGGACAAGAGGACGCTGGGTCAGGCCCGGGACACTGCAGGGACACGACCAGCTGCAGCACCTGGTGCTCGCTGTTACACACAATGACACACACATAAACACTCATGTGAGGTGACCACATGGAAGCACACGCTCACCCGGCCTGTTAAGCATATAGATTTGCTTACACGTGAACAAGCATTAGTGTATTTGAGTCCACATCAATGCGCATATCACATATACACTGGGGTCAACGTCCTCATGCAACGGTTCCTATGATAGATTACGAAAAGTTATTCCTCATTTTACGTGTGTTTTCCTACGAATGTCCATCAACACGTGTCAATTTCCGCTCGTGACATGCATACAGTCTTTTCAAAATAAACTTCCATCTGCTTCCCTCCGTTACTTACGTACGGAAGTTACGTGACAAATAAGGCAACGTTGACTTCTGGTTTCACACGGGACACAAACGTCGAACTCCTGGGCGAAAGTCTGGTGTATTTTCATCCACGACCTCGTCTCTACACGGCGTTTGTCGCTATTTCTACTTCCTGGGTCACAGGGGTTGGACAAACAATACATATCACAGTAGATACTAGAGGTGGGAATCACCAGAGGCCCCACGATACGATGTTATCTCGGTATTTAAGTCACAATACGATCTTATTGCGATAAGATATATTGCGATTTATTACCTTTTTTCAGCTGCAAATCATGCAGTTTGTCAACATCTGTTTGATCTAATAAGACAAAGTTCTCATCCGTTCATCTCAGAGTTTTTATTTACATATCTTGAGGTCAGAGGTCAAGGGGAACCCTTTGAAAATGGGCCACACCAGTTTCTCCTCGCCAAAATTTAGCACAAGTTTAGAGCGTTATTTAGCATTCTTCTTGACAAGCTATCATGACATGGTTACCAATGGATTCTTTAGGTTTTCTAGTTTCATACGATACCAGTATCTTCACTCTAGCTTTAAAACTGAGCCAGCTACAACCTCAAATGGTCCCGACCCGCCGTCAGATTGTTAAGAGGTTAATAGTTTATATAATAAAAGATCGATACATGACCTCTGTGTATCAATACAATATTGCCAGGCAAAATATTGTGATACTGTGCTGTATTGGTTTTTCCCTCACCCCTAGTAGATACAGTAGTTTGTGCAATGTATAAAAAATATATATATATACTGTAAATAGCCTATTAAGATTCTTTTTTTAAGTCTTATTTCACATAATTTGAGTTTCGAGCACAACTTCATCTCTCAACTTCCGAGCAAAACTACAAAACATGTTGCCAAATCCTAATTTTTTGCGGTTTTGTAGTTCCTGTAATGAGTTGGCAGGTTCTGCAAGCAGGATGAGTCTACGATTTTACAGACTGACGCCGCCCAAACTGCTCAATTGAGCAACTATGTTTTTTACGACTTCTTATTGTCTACGTACGAGCACATTATCGAGCCGTCGTATAAACGAGAGTGTGATTTATTCTTCGGAAAGTGATGCGTATTGAGCAATACGTGAAACCGGATCATTCACCTGCACGTCAACCTCAACAATTATGATTACAACCGATAAATCTGTCGACGGTATCTGTAGGCGGTTTCTCGTAAAGAGAGGCTTCTTTCTCATTAGTGGAACACCTCTCTCTCTCTCTCTCTCTCTCTCTCTCTCTCTCTCTCTCTCTCTCTCTCTTCTGAGCAACTCGACCTGCCCAGAAACCAATGTTGCGCATTCACCGTAGCATGAGTAACAACATGACCTCAATATTTCAGAAGTGTGTTTGTGTGTCTGTTTTGGGTGGTAGCTGTTGTGGTGGTGGTGGAGGGGAGATAATCCATGCAAAGCTCTGAATCTGAATTTGGGCTGCTGAAAGCCAATAAGGCGGTATCAAAATGAGGGCAGAGTTAATTAATCATCTCGGCTTCCTTTTCACGGCCCTCCCATGACTGTCCCGGGGGCTTGTGAGTTTTTTTATGTGTGTGTGTGTGTGTGTGTGTGTGTGTGTGAGGAAGCAGGAGGGTGGTGCAGGTTGCAGCTGGGGGATATTAGCATAACGTAATGTGAGCCAGCAGACTGCTGAGCTCCTGTAGGCCTGCTGCAAACCTCTGAGGGAAAAACAGGAAACTACTGACACCTGCTTTATTCAATGAGCGCTGAAAAGACTGCAGATTAATTGCCGATGTTGCACCAATTAATAACAATAACAAAAAAAATATCCTTTTTATAATTCAGTCGAGGCATCAAGGAAGCCTTCACATGAAATGCTGTATGCGCAGACAGACATCAATCAAGCTGTGACTTCGGATGCCACCGCCAATTAAACTTCACAAAGACAAAGCACAATGTTTGTCCAACGATTTTGTTTTCCTCGAGCCGTCTCGCCACCGTCTGTAATTAGTCGTAATGCTGTGCAGCTGTGAGTTGCTCATCTTTCTTTTTTGTGTGTTGCAATGTGGCTCAACAGCACAAACAAAAAGTCATTCATTATTCTCTATAACAGACATTTTCAGACACTCGTGAATCACCGTTTAGCGTCATTACTGCCAGGTGTACTGTCGCACCGCATCCATTTTTGCATCTCGTAAATGTGACGCATTTGGGCTCGTTAGTAATCATTCCTCCTGTCTGTATCGGCCGTGTCTCTTCCTAACACGATAGCAATGTCTACATAGTGTTTTCTTTTGTTTCCTTGCTGTGCTGTGATGTAAGAAAAAGAAGGAAGTCGGGTTCAGGTGGTTTGGGCGGTGCCGATTGGCTCTCATAACGGGTCAGGTAGTAAAAAACGCTCCAGTGTTGTACTACTTGAGATTTGGTCTTGGTCTCAAGATCACTTTTTGAAGGTCTTGGTCTCGTAATCATCCGCGTTTCTCCACGGTCTTGTCTTGGTCTCAGACAAAGAGATAACATTTTCCCCCATCGACCAGTCGATTAGGTCGAATTTCAATCAACCAAGACTTTCTTTGGTCGACTACAGTCCTACGAACAAGGACGTACATTGAAATCAAGTTAAGAAGGGATCTCTTCTTAACTTGCACACCTTGTTTGGTCTATAAAATGTCAGGAAATGTTGACGATAAGCCCAAGATGACGTCCTCAAATGTCTTGTTTTGTCCACAACTCAAAAGATATTCAGTTTACTGTCATAGAGGAGTAAAGAAAGCAGAAAATATTCACATTTGAGAAGCTGCAATCAGAGAATTTAGACTTTAAAACCGATTAATCGATTATCAAAATAGCCAGCGGTTAATTAATTAATCGCTGCAGCTGCAGATTGCAGAAACCAAAAACTATTTCAACATACATATTGCTCTGAGGCAGACTTGAATTGTATCACTTTTCCCATGTGAACTGGATTTTTGGAAACAGTGTCTGCTCACCACAATGAGATAAAATCACTTGGAAGAGTTGTGAGAGATAACCTGTCTCGCACAAGTTTCTGCAAGTTGATATTAACATAATTGGAAACCAGCGGATGCCCCGAAGGAACTTAATCAATCTAAAATCTAAACTGGTGTTTATTTGGATAATGTACTTATTAGCTAATGGGTTAGAGCATGTACAACACCCTCTTAAAAAGAGATTTGCTCTGCGATGACTAAAACGGGTGACTGAGTCATGAGGAGCGGTGCGCTCCCTCCTCTTCTGCCACAGGCAGGTTGATAAGGCTTTTATTTTGGCAGGCTGAGGACGATAAAGAAAAAGCACTCCTGCACTTTTAAGGTGGTTTGCACGCCAAACAGACCTCGGTGCACGTAACCCTTTCATCCCATTCGAAGCGATGTTAACAGGAGCGAGTCTCTTGTGGCCCTGACAAAGCTTTATTTTGTTGGAGGCTTTTGAGTGCGACGCAGAAATATGATGGACGGTGCAGAACATCAGCCGTAATGCCAACATTCATGCCGCAATGCATTACAGCCAGAAAGACGGAAAGAAAGAAAGTATTTTTGTGGAAGTCTTTCAGGCTGGAAAAAGGCTCAGTGGGTCAGTGTGTGTGTTGGTGTGTAGGTTTGGGGTTGTTGGGGGGGGGATTTCTAAACGGAGCTCAGGGAGCGATCTGGGCACGAGGAGAAGCGAGAGAGTGAAATAAGATGGAAAAATGCAATCATGCATCCCGGGCCTCTCCAGCTCCTCGTCGTGTCCCCCCCTCCTCCTCCTCCTCCTCTCTCCTCCACGAGCCATTAGTCACTATCCAGCTCCTGTTAATGTAATTAGATAAAGGATATATGGAGCCTCGGAGCTCGGCGGAGACATTTGTCTGCATAATTGCGTCCATGCGGTGGCAGAGGCTAAGAACCCCTGGATTTCCACAAAAACACCTCTCGATATTTCAGAAGAAGTGAAGAGAAGAGAGAAAGAGAAGAGAAAAGACAGATCCCCCCTTAAAAATAAACCATTTTTCTTTCTTTTTTTATCTTGTGCCGTGTTTCCAGAAGAACACAAATCACTTTTTCTAGGCAATCCAATAAGACGAAGCACTGAGGATTAGGGGTGTAAGAAAATATCGATATAAACAAAAAAGACGGCCGACTGTCGGCTTAGTGTGTCACGACCTTTGGAGTGAAGATACTGGCATCACATGAAACTAGAAAACCTAAGGAATCCATCGGTACCAACCATGTCATACTAGCTTGTCGAGAAGGAGGCTAAATAACGCTTCAAACTTACGCTAAATTTTGGCGAGGAAAAACTGTCATGGCCATTTTCAAAGGGCTCCCTTGACCTCTGACCTCAAGATATGTGAATTTAAATGGGTTCTATGGGTACCCACGAGTCTCCCCTTTACAGACATGCCCACTTTGTGATAATCACATGCAGTTTGGGGCAAAAACCACGCAGTCAAAATGTGTTATTTTTGCCCATATCGAAATACATCGCAATATATTGAATTGTTCCCCCTGTATCATGATACGTATGGTATCGTATGCAGCCCTATACTTATAGGATCACTTCTGCTAAAAACAAAACCAAAAAACAGAGTCAAGAATCAAAGCAGCATCCTCAAACCTGGGTGATTATTTTTAGATCTGGCTGTTGCTACACATTCAAATGCCGCCAGTATACACACGCATACATTAACACATACACAGCGCTCGTTAGGTAATAAACTGTCAAATGTCACAATCCGTCTACGTGCAGATGGCGGGCAGAGATCCCCTGATTCAGACCTTCTGGAGATGCATCGGAGAAACGTGAAACAAACCATATTCTCGCATGTAATTAGTGGCAGACGCAGCTTGTCAGCTAGTGACCTACATATGGAACATGGCGAGATCGCTGGATGCACCACATACAGCCAAGAAGTACATTCATCCATACGCTTCACAAGCATGGACGCACAGAAAAAGCAAAGCGATGGCTCCAAATAATGATTACTTTTCCTATGAATTCATCAATTAATCATTTTAGTCTGTGGAATGCACCAGTTTTGTCCAAACAACAGTCAAAAAGCCCAACGATTTTTGAAGAAAAGCAGCAAATTCTCACATTTCAGGAGGTGGAAACAGCAAGTTTTTGTTTTTGACTTCAACAATAAGTCAATTGTCAAAATTGTCAGCTATTCCTTTCTGCACAACATGCACCAAAAAGCACAAATACTGCATGCACACACCAAATACAAACTTGCTTCCTGATGCATTTGAACCCTTCCCCCCCATGCCCTGCACCTCTCACCCAGGGCAGTTCCTGTCTCCTGTCTGGGCCACTAGCGATGTAGGTGGTAGAGGATTTGGGCGGACTGGAGGGCAGGATGTTAGCCTGATTATCACCCAGTCAGACCTACTTCCAGCTCCAGACAGCCTGCCTCCTGCCCCAGATACCTCCTAGACGGATGGAGCGCTGCGAGGGATGGAGGGGACTGGAGGGGAAGCGTATGGACCGAGACTCACCGCCAGCAGCTCCAGCAGGGGGACATTTCGGATCCCCGACGCGACGCCGTGGTCCACGAACTGGCTCATCCTGCGTTGCTCCCTCTTCTTACGCTTCGTTCCCCACTTCTGCCCTAACTGCTGAGTCTCAGCTGCTGTGTGTATGTTTGCATTCAGCGGTGTGTGTGTGTGTGTGTGTGTGTGTGTGAATGATGATGCAGCACGCAGCGTTGGCAGCGAAAAGCCTCGTCTGAATCCTCCTCAGCGAGGCCACATCAGCTCTTGTCAATATTTAACCAGCGAGTCAGGTCGGATTAAATCACCTGGGCAAGACCTGCTGTGGTTTTCTGCCCAGGAGAGCGTGCGAGTGTGTGCGTACTTGTATTTGTGCAAGACATAAAACATTAACACGTGTCAAGAGAGGGGTTTAATTCAGACTCCGGGTTGGCTGTTTCCGTCCAAAACTCACACTCAAAGTCACGATGTGGCTTCTGAACACTGAAACTACTGCTGCTGCTGCCACTCGGGGAGATCTAACGATGTAAAGACGGACTTGGCAGCGAGAGAAGATGTGTGTGTGTTCGTGCAGCTGACTGGCGGAGCGACAGGAGTATCAAACAGCCAATGAAAGGGCTCCTTGACATTTGCCTCGGGAGTATTTCCCCCCGTCTCACTGTGAGCGCAGCACCTCTGTTTGACATCGAATATGCTGTATGACTCGTGAGCTCTGGCAGGGAAAGAGAGGATCTCGATCCAGCTGCTTTGTACTGGTCTATACACTTTTTAGTGGGAAGACGTGTGGGTCAATGGGGGATAAATGAACGGTGTTGATTTAGAAAACTATGACGACGTTGACAACCTTTTTTTTCCATGTCAAAGACGAGACGATGACGAGACGGTGACGATATCAAACATGCAGTATCGTTGGCGAAAAAAGACGAGGCGGAAAATGTAGTTTAAAAACCTAAAAACTTTACCAAAGTGTCTCTTTATTGTTGTCACTTCCCGTCTCTCTGTCTCAAACTAGGACTAGGACATTTTGACTAGGGCTGTCAATCAATTAAAATATTTAATTGTGATTAATCGCACATTTTTTATCTGTTCAAATGAACCTGAAAGGGAGATCTGTCAAGTATTTTATACCCTTATCAACATGCGAGTGGACAAATATGCTGCTTTGTGCAAATGTGTGTATATATTTATTATTAAAAATCAATTAACAACACAAAACAATGACAAATATAGTCCAGAAAGACTCGTGGGTACCCATAGAACCCATTTTCATTCACATATCTGGAGGTCAGAGGTCAAGGGACTCCTTTGAAAATGGTCATGACAGTCTTTCCTAAGTAAGTTTGGAGCGTTATTTAACCTCCTTCTCAACAAGCTAGTATGACATGGTTGGTACCGATGGATTCTTTAGGTTTTCTAGTTTCATATGATACCAGTATCTTCACTCTAGACAAGACACAAAGCAGTTTGAGCCTCTTTATCTGCAGTTAAATGCTTATAATCTACACTCTGATCTATGTCAGTGGACATGCAGTCCTGCAATGCCATCTCCCAGACCTTGACTATGACTCTCCTGCTCCCGCTGACCTACATGTTTTCTCCCGCAGAGCACTGAGCCTGTGACCCGTGGCTATCGCTGTGATTGATGGCCGCTGAGTGACAGGTGGTGCTCCTGCTCAAACGCAGATTACTAGCCCATCAGTCAGCAGCAGGCGCCTGGGCCGAGGAGGAATTTATGACATCAGACGCCGCCGCTGCTTCACACCGGCGCTGAGGTAATGCAGGTGTAAAGTCAACGCCCTTCCCCGAACCACATTCCTCTAGGTGACTAATTGTTTTCCATGAAAGCAGGACCCGCCTTAACCTTTATTAAATAGAAAATGACTCTGAAATCTATTGTGCTTTCACTATTGAACCAGTCATCTGTGCATCAGACCGGTGTAAACCATTATATAATGGCAGTCAAAGACATAATGAACATCATATCACTTAAATGAGCAATCATGTCTATAAAAGAAGACTTTAATAATGCATCCTTTGGTAATTTATGAATGCTTCATTTGTCAGAGAGAAGACGTTAATACCCATATAATGATTTTAGTCTGGGACGGCCAGAAAATTGAATTTAGGTTGGAATGACGGACTATTTTGGTAATGCATCCTTAGCAAGTGAAATGGCCCATTCGTCAAAGCCTCAATGAGATTAATGATGAGATAATATAAATATAATATAGCAAATTAAGTGCAATTATTGTGGTTTGGAATGGCCGTAAGTCTACAGCGAAGTAGAAATAACATCTACCATTTGCAAATTACAAGAAATTCCAAAGCAGTGGCGTCGACGTATGTGAGAATGTGCTGAGCAAAAATAAAACCAGCCCTTTAACCTCCAACCCCCTTTAAAAACAAAGAGGTCACCAGGTGGGAGGAAGCACCACTCCTCTATGTGAACACCTGGTAGGAACTCGCCATACAGGCCCGACCAGTATAGCCTCCGCCGGGTGAGACGATTACCCTGAAGGCATCTATTTAGTCCCAATGTAACGAGTCTCTCAGGCATGAACGCGTGTGGTAATAGAGAGCTGCAGGAATGAGTCCTAAAACCTGGAAATGAGTTCACATTTTAGCACTTCCTGTTCCCCCGTCTGGAGGTCAGCGGGTTTTTAGTAGGGCTGGTCTGAATGCTTCGAAGCTTCGACCGTTGCCATGGTAATCGACCTCCAAATCTGTATTCAAATACTTTGTTTTTTGCTTTTTTATATATATATAAAATAATAATGTATAGAAAATAAATAGCAAAATAGTAAATAAAATAATAATAATAAAAAAATATTATAGTAAATAGTAAAATGAAATAAAGAATAATTCCACAACATTATTCATTATTCATATTCAAAATTAATTATCATTAGTTATAACATGGCTCTGTTGAATACTTGATTCTGATTGGTCAATCATGGCGTTCTATGATCTGTTATTTATTTATAGCAGACCGTTGCTATGTATAACAGACCGATGCTTTGTATAACAGACCGTTGCTATGGATAACAGACCGTTGCTATGTATAATAGACCGTTGCTATGGATAACAGACCGTTGCTATGTATAACAGACCGTTGCTATGTATAACATACCGTTGCTATGTATAACAGACCGCTGTTATGTATAGCACACCGTTGCTATGTATAACAGATCGTTGCTATGGGCGCAATTCTGATCTCGGACTCTGGAGGACCGTTTTTGTGTCAAATTATAGATTTCTTAAGTAAGTAGCCGTGTAATAAGCGGGATAATGTACAGCTAGCGGGTCATTGTT
>CAKAOI010048462.1:8513-89301 GCA_916701655.1 Sebastiscus albofasciatus | reverse complement strand
GACCGTTGCTATGTATAACAGACCATTGCTATGTATAACAGACCGTTGTTATGTATAGCAGACCGTTGCTATGTACAACAGACCGTTGCTATGTATAACATACCGTTGCTATGTATAATAGACCGTTGCTATGTATAACAGACCGTTGCTATGTATAGCAGACCGTTGTTATGGATAATAGACCGTTGCTATGTATAGCAGACCGTTGCTATGGATAACAGACCATTGCTATGTATAGCAGACCGTTGCTATGTATAGCAGACCGTTGCTATGTATAGCAGACTGTAGTTATGGATAATAGACCGTTGCTATGTATAGCAGACCGTTGCTATGGATAACAGACCGTTGCTATGTATAGCAGACCGTTGCTATGTATAGCAGACCGTTGCTATGTATAACAGACCGTTGCTATGGGCGCAGCTCTGATCTCGGACTCTGGAGGACCATTTTTGTGTCAAATTATAGATTTCTTAAGTAAGTAGCCGTGTAATAAGCGGGATAATGTACAGCTAGCGGGTCATTGTTGTGAAATAAACCCCGACAGGACGATGCACAACTAGCTGTACATTATCCCTTACTTATCCCTTACTTACTATTCGCTGTTTGTTATATGTATAAAGTGCGTGTGCGTACATTAGTGTGGCAGTGGCGTAGTCCCAAAGCTTCAAATAGCTTCAAATATTACTCACCGAAGCTTTGAAGCCCAAAAAATGCTGTTCGGGAGATTATCTTGCCGAACAAAACGTGTAAGTATCACAAATGTTTGTTTATTTTCTGCAATAATCGAGGGAACCTCATCCCTGCAGGACTCTATAACATCGTCTTTAGACTCCCATACAGACACAAGCTGAAATGCATGTAGAAATGCTTGTTCCCACATCTGCATATTCACACACAGAACACGTCGTCATCAATCAAAACAAACAAGCGAGGCCTTGAGCACTTCATGTGGAGCCATATGTCAAATGTTAGTTTTAAAGTGGTTTCTGTATGTATTTGCTCAGCGGTCGCAGCTAATGCGGAAACATGTAAATATTTCCCTGGACTGGGCAGGGAGGGATTCTGGGATCGTCATGGCACTTCCCAGACCACCGACCGACACTGGGAAGAGGCTGAAACGCTACGTAGGACTGAGGGCTTTGTGGGTTTCTACAAGCGACCCAATTTCACATATAAGTATTGTTTTTCCCGCTTTAAAAAAACCCTCAAAAGAGTTTACAGACAGACATCTACGACAAGCCGTGGTCTTAGAAACGGAGCGTGAAAGAGCTTTCTCTCAGATCCCAGCTGAGGGTTTGGCTCGGCGCCTGATGAGGAGGATGTGATCACAGGGCGTCCACTGTGCAAAGAGAATGGACAGGACGCTCCGCCACGCCGCCTTCTGCCTCTCACGCCCACGACCCGGTCTGCCAGGACGGCATAGAGGGAGCCTGTCCCGCCCCCCAGCTGCAAGGTGAGGAGGTGGGCTTCCCTGTGCTGCTGACAGATGCAGCCTCCTCTATCTACACCGGTGGGGTCTTAATCTGCACGTCCAATCCGGTTAGCCGCCCTCTGCCAGTTTGGTCAGACCCAAATCTGCAGTGCCAACGTTGGAGCCGAAGATGGAGCCTCATCTGCGTTGTATGATAAACAAACATCCTTTGGGATGGAGCTTCCACGCCAGGTGGACAGGGTTAACACCCTGAGATAAGCTCTACTGACTCCTGGATCAGGTTTCTCTGCTGAGACAGGCCTCTACTTCAAAAAATAACACTTCAATGGGAGAGAGGTGTTTTTACACACTTCCCAGCTTACCTTTATCTATTTACTGCAAAAAAAATGACTAGATTACATTATAAAACATTAGAAAAACAAAAGCAACATTTACTTTAACTACATTTTATGTTGCCGGCTGCTGGTTGTCACAGATTTTAGTTAAAATTCACACTAAATATAAATGGAAACTTGACGATTGAGGATGATTTGAACGAAGATGCAGTGATTGGTTGATTGGACTAATCAGGAAGACGGTAGATGAAAAAACAGATTTCATGTTAGTGGACGAGAGCAGGACGGTAAAATTACCTGAGGCCGACAGAGAATACTACTAACGGTAGACGGTATTGCTCTCCAAAGTTGCATTTCTTTACTTTTTGCAGCCCTTTTTGCTGCAAATTTACAACCAGATGTTAGGTAGATCGCTCACATCAGAGAAAGTTTGCAATAGAATATTAAGAAAGCGGCACTTTATAGCCACATGCATTACTAGAATAATTACATGAAACAGTTCAACGAGTTCAATTCTTTATTTTGCATCATTGTTGTATTGTTCTGTAAGGCTGAAACTAATCTTTATTCTCATTACCGATTAATCTGACGATTGTTTTCTTGATTAACGGATTAATTGTTTGGTTTTATATCAGAAAATAGTGATAAAATGTCCATCCTAGTTTGTCAAAGTCTAGTTTTGTCGGTCTAAAACCCAAAGATATTCAGTTTAATAAGATATAAAACAGAGAAGAGAAAGTAATCTCCATATTTGAGAGGCTGAAAAACACATTTTCTGACATATTTGTATGAAAATTTAAGGATTAATCGATTATCATCTGTTGATTGACTGATCATTGCGGCTCTATTGCTCTGTCTTCTCTTTGTATTGTCTATCGCTCTCTCTGTGCACCTGTTAAGGAGACTTGACCTGAAGAACCTTTGCTTAGGTTAAAAAAAGCCTAACCTAATTAGATTAATTTGCGAGAGCGGGGAAATAAATGAATTACAGTCACAAGAAAAGCAAACACATAACGTCTTCTCTTCAGGGCGAGTCGGGACATCTGATGTGAACACACAGTGTAAAACCGGCATAATCAAAGCCTTATTCCCAGTTAAATATAACCACGTCATGTTTTTACCTTCTAACTGAGCCGAGCAACAACACTCCTCTCTTGTCTTGATAAAGATAATCTGAGGACACGCTGGAGTGTTTGATCCTGAGATAAAGAGGACTGTCTTCGTCTGGTCCCTGCAGACTTCAGGCCTCTCAGAAGGCCTCTGTGTTCCCGGCATCGGGCTCTTTCGAGGGAGACCACGGGGTGAATAGAGATTGGGGCAAAGCGCTAATGTTTGGGGAACAACGCATGTGACTCCGACCGCACGCGGTACTTTGATCTCCATCGTGATTGGAAGAAGAGAGTCCCTCAACTCAAAGGGCACAAAGGACGCTCTCATTGGATGTCCAATTATAAGAGCTGAGAGGGGACACACACTGTCCTTCTCACTACAAAGTAAAAGCCTCTTCAATCAGTTTGGAGCGGACCCAACGGCTTCCTCTTTTATTTTCCGACTCAAAGTGTCTTTGATTAAGCGACAAGCAATAAACCTTTAATCAGTAAAGATAATGTTCAGCAGGCAAACACAAGTTATGCATTATCATTACTGGGGCATGGACCGTATGCATGCAACTTGTGACACGGGTCAGAGATTTCAGCGCACGTTAGCACACATCAGCATGTCGTTGGCAGGCGGAGAAGATGGTTCACATGCTAAGATGAGAATAAGCAGGTCAGCTGCAATACTTCAATATCACCTGAAGCACAATGTGGGAAGTAGGGCTGTCAACATGCAAATTCGCTTTAACACCACTAATTTCTTTAAAGTGTTAACGCAATTTTTAGGCTGCAGTGAGCTCTGTTTTAAAGATACTGGTATCATATGAAACTAGAAAATCTAATGAATCCATTGGTACCAACCATGTTTTACTAGCTTGTCACAAAGGAGGTTAAATAACGCTCCAAACTTACGGCAAATTTTGGCGAGGAAAAACTGTCATGCCCATTTTCAAAGGGGTCCCTTGACCTCTGACCTCCAGATATGTGAATGAAAATGGGTTCTATGGGTACCCACGAGTCTTTCTTGACTATATTTGTCATTGTTTTGTGTTGTTAATTGATTTCCAATAATAAATATATACATACATTTGCATAAAGCAGCATATTTGTCCACTCCCATGTTAATAAGAGTATTAAATACTTGACAGATCTCCCTTTAAGGTGCATTTTGAGCCCTAGTGGTAACCCCTTTGCTTTACTCTCCTGAGTTAAATCCTTAAACTCCACTCCAATCCCTGCAAATGCCTAATTTTCTGACATCATGTTGTGCAAATGACTCCTCACCTCCTTTTTCGCCAAAGTGTTGTGAGCATTTAACTCCGCTGCACGTGGTGCTGAGATCCATAAAATATTATATAATTGCCCCAATAAAAACACAGGCTAGGTATTAACAAGGGACTGCCAAATCTCATTACTTAGAGGTTGGAAAAACAGACGAGTGGCTCGTATCAAAACAGCCTGAACAATTATTAAACCAATTTTACAAGCGAATGGAGGCCGCTTAGTGTTATCCACAGCGTGTGGTTGGGTATGGGGGAAGCCGTAGGGAAAAGCCGACGCTGTAATCGCTCCTCATGAGAGAGGAGACGGTTCCCATGAGGCAAGAGGAGGGAATAAACGCCACCTCTTCTGCCTCTCAGAGTTTGATGGGTTCCCACACCCCGCGGCCCCGTGGCGACCCACGCGGTGAGCCCAGGTATGTGTGGTATGTCACCTGCACACGGAGGGAGCTGTCAGACACCCAGAACGCCCCGCTGAGAAACTTGATTTAAACGCTCCAGATGAAGTGTGAGAGAGTGCGAGAGAGAAATCTTTTTATGTAACCGGCTCCCACCCAAATCGTCCAATCAGCTTCAGAAACCGCACTTTACACCCGTTACTCAAGGAGAAGCTGACACACTGAGCAACCCCGAGCTCGGCGTCCTGTGACACACATGGCGTGAGAACGGGGGCCCACGCTGAGGACGCCATTGTCGGTGGATTTCTACTGTATAATTACACTCAATTAGTTTGAGCTGCTCAGTAATAATATCAAACCCCGCCATTTGTCTGCCTGACGATGTGGGAGCCAATCAGATCGGGCTGGAGGTTTTCTTCCCATCCAGCTCCGGAGCTGCTCCCCTGCTAAGTTTTATGTCTCCATACCAGCTGTAATGGGCCGTGTGTGTGGGGGGGAGGAGACGACGGAGGAAATCCAGCCTTGCCAAGTGGACTCCATGCTGGCTTACCGTCTAATTCATTTGCACTTAAATTTAGCATAAACCAAACTAATTTGTCCGTTGTGGAGCTTGTTTCTGGGACAATTTTATTGTCGGTGGCGAACAAGTTGCTGCAACAGCATGGCAGCAAATCAGCACGTAAAAGAGTTTATACGAGGAGGAGGCTCGACAAAAGCCAGGGGGATTTAGCTAAACCCAAATACTTTGGAGATAAACAGGAAAGCACTACCACATGCTGTTTATTCAATACAACTCACAACTATGCAGCGAGCGTTTAATCAGTAATGTGGAGCACTTGATTATTAACCCTCCCCTGCAGAGTGTTTTCAATTTGGCCTTTTGTTATCAATTATCTCTGCAGCATGATTGCACGGCTGCACACATTATACGTGTTGGCGGGGACGAGGGTGTGGAGGAGACAACGAGAACAGATTTAGGCATCCTTGGGTTGATGGCTTCACGGTTCGAGGAAATGCATTAGCCGCCACGTCTCAGATAGAAGTGTGGCTCTTTTGTTAGATGGAAACGAGACATTTTGCTACAGAAAGACGAAGCTGAGAAGACGAGGACAAGGAGGGGCGCCGTATTTGGCAATGATGAGCATCCAGTCAAGTGGAAAAAATGTCTTCACCGTGACATCCCGAGTCCAGCATGACTCGCAGCTGGAGGAAACTTCCGGAAAAACTTTTAAACTAACCGTTGAAGGCGGATTCAGGCTTATTTCTCTTGTTGGTTTGAAAGCTGGGTGAAATCAGGTGCCTCGTGCCTGAAGCTAAATGTCCACTAAGGGACGCGCTGCTCCACTCAACTGGTGGTGACCCTATCGTGAAATGCTCCTGATTGGTCCCTGGTTTGCTGCTCGTCGTCTCAAACAGGAAACAACGTGACGGCAAGAAATAGGCGATGATGCCGCTGCTGAATCTCGTTTCATTTCAGAACTATATCGCCTAGTTTGACAGCTTGGTCCAAGTTTCGTGAGCCGGACGCGTCACACTTGATAAGCTCATTTACATAAAGTAAAGTAAGACCCTCTCCAACTCGCTGCAACACTCCCACAATGCACTGGGAGACTGCTTCTCCTGCTTTCCATAGCAAAGGAATGGAAAGCGTTGAGACGCCCGCCGTCATGGAGCCTATCAAGCATCCAAAAAAACACCCCTGTGGACACCATTGATGTTGAATCACCTTAAGGTGATAACACACTACATGAGACGTGCCGTTGAGCCCATTTAGAGGAGCCTTTCATCACAAGTCGGACTGGATGTTGCGCCAAACTTTCCAAAAACACGATCTGACAGTCGGACCAGGTGCATGTAGGTGTGAGAACGGGCCGAGCTTCAAGCACTCTCTACATTCCTGCTAATTAAAGCAGAACATGCGGTGTAGAAATGTATTTTCAGTGGAATAAGAGAAACATTTCGCAGCACAGATGCTACTACTGTGATAGCCTCTACTATATAGGATAGACCCCTGACAGAGCCTCTGCGTTGACCTAGTTAAAGCTGGCTGGCAGCAGCTAGCAACAGCTCACAGGCCGTCCACAGCCGCCGGGCTCACCGCGCGCGTCGCTGCATGACGAAGAGAGTCTCTCATCCGCAGGCGGGCATCAAATGATAAAAATAAATAGCGGCGCAGAATCAACCCAGCAACACGGGCGGTTATGTAATGCAAATGGTGCCCCAGTTACTCTGGCAGCGAGTAGCTGCTGTATCTGCTGGGCCATATAACCTGATCCAGATTACATGGTCTAACTCATCCTGCTGCTGCTGCTGCTGCTGCAGGAGCCGAGCGCTGTAATGAAACGCATCAATAGGACGCCGATAACGCTGACTAAGGGTCCACTTCGCTTACAAATGTGTCCACGTCGAACACAAATACATTAAGTCGATTACGTATTCGCCTGCAGCTTTGGAGCAACCAGAAAAATTCCCTCAAACGTCGCCTGCACACATTGAAGAAACATATGTCGGCTCGATGCATTATGCACGTGTGAGGCAGAAGTCCTGACTGACATTCAAGCCCTATGTTCACCAAATTACCCATAGCCGATTGATAGAAGCTTTGTATGAAGCTAGGCCGTGTAATCCATCCAAAGAGGAGCAGACATAAATATTTTACCTGCTCCTCAGCTGACATATGGTATTTTGTCTCGAGCTTTGTGCGCGAGTGTGAAGTGAAAATCTGTCAGGGGCGTCCCCGGTGGAAGATCTCTCTTCCTAACAGGCCATGAAACACGTGGAATAGCTTGTGAGTGCAACAAAACAAGGCCAAACATGAGTGTAATCTACCGCAAAAAAAAAAAAAAACGGATTGAGCAGCGCTCTGGATCACATCTGTCCAGGTCACACACCACGTCATGTACATTGTGAGCAGACGCTGCGTTATGTAAATTTCAGGCTGAAAGCTGGTTCACAGGTGACGCCGAGGGGAAAAGCTGAACATGCCTGTCGTGTGATGGAATATCAGAGACGGCCTCGTGTGTTTTCTCAGATGCCTGAAAAAATAAATGTATCGGAGGCTCATATCCTCCCAGGAAAAGGAGTGTTTACAGGACTTAGTAGGTTTATCTGTGCCAGGGCCAGCAGGGCCACGAGGGCCTGAGACATCAAGTCCCCCATCAGCGCTGGAAGGATAAAGACCCGGAGTTTAGACACAAACTCAGTGGCCTCAAACTGCACAAAGGATGATTTAATAGCATGGGCAATAACCAGTAAATGCACAATTTCCATCTGTAACATTAAAGCATCCACAGTAAATGAATCACATCCGCAACGATGCAGATGGTGATCTATGTGGCATTGATTCAGCATGAATCAACGCTTCTTTTGATGCAATAAAATGATTTTAAATCAAGTGTTTGTACAGGGAATCTGTCTGTTATGATGTGCCAACCCAATCTCATGAGAAGGCGTATAAAAAGCATGACATTTCATGCATTTTTAGGCTTTTTGTGTGTAATTTACACGCCGTGTTGTTACCATGAAACAGTCACGATTATGTTGAGGCAACAAAACTACGGTAGCGGCTGCAGTCGAAACCACTGAGTTAAAGAAATACGTAAACTAAGTAAGATAACGTAGAATGAATCAACAACATTTTAGAATACAAACACGGATCTCCTGGTTGAAAGTCCTGTGTTTGTTGGACCCATCCACCTCCAGTCCCGCCCATCATCAGCAGTCTTTCTCACTTTTTATTCTACGTCACTAGCTCTGATTATAGCATATTCACGCGGATGCTTTTGCATTGCAGTCGATACAGACCACATGGCGTACACATGACATGCCAAAAGCAACAAAAGCAATGTTATGAAGGCAAAATAACTTACAAATTACCGTGTTATGTGTGTGCAGATGATCTAGCAATCATGGAAGGGATTGATGATTGATGGATTCCTTAGGTTTTCTAGTTTCTTATGATGCCAGTATCTTCTCTCTCGCTTTAAAACTGAGCCCACTGCAACCTAAAAATCGCACTTTGCATTAACACGTTATAATTGCGTTAACTTTGACAGCCCCAGTGCGTATGTTAAGCAACTGCATTCATTTAAGTTGGATGAAACAGGGTAACAAACTTCAGCTTGCTCTCTTCCTGCCATGGAATCAAATCTGCACACCGCCACCAGATCCATGCTGGACCTTTACCAAAACGCTCCAGGCCTCCTCATGTCCCACTATTAAAACAAACCCAGCACCCTTCTGCTCCTGCTGCCCCGAGTGAGAACAAGTCACTGGGGGAGGAAAGAGTGAGGATAGAAAAGAAGATAAAGTAAGACAAAGAGACGGAGAGAGGAGAGAAAGTGAGTTAGAAGAGGACGAACATGAGAAAGTCAAATGAGTGCACAAGAGAGGAGGAGGAGACGGGAGGGGGGGATGCATGCATGGATAGTCGAGTGGACAAATGTGAGCATGTTGAATCACAAACCCATATCACAAATATGACCTACTTTCACTTTCCTCGCTGTAAACCAGGTCGCCGTGTCTCCAATTAAAGCAATTAAAGCCGCAGTTAAACCTCATATCGACCAATAATGATGGCGATAGCGCTCGGAAAAGCCTTTATGAATCACACAGTCGGAGGATAATAAAGCGGCACAAGAAAGCGATCGCCCGCTGTGTCACATTAAAGTTACTCATTCACAAAGCTAAACCGCTGTGGATGAATTATAAATTAGGCGGTTGTCTCGTCTCACCAAGAGGACTCAAGTTCTAGATTCACTCTCATGTCGCGGTTTAAGTTGGAGGAAATGATTGACGGTTCGGGGGTTTGTGTCCCAAATCAAACATTTCTTATACTGGCTGATCAATTTTGAATGTTCTGTGGATTGCAGAAGTTATTTGGGGATGTGTATTTATGGTTTCTTGGAGAATCTATGTAACGTCAATGTAGTTCTCCTTTAATCACCGAGGCTCTCCTGCATGTCAGCAGAGGGTTAAAACAGGTCAGCGGCAAGTCATAAAGTCAGGTCAAGTCAATAAAGGGTGTTGACATCTATCGGCTTCATTAAAGCCTCACAGTCAGTAACATCATGGCAACAGACTGAACCATAAACAACAGCTTTTAACTGTATATTCCTTCATAGTTAACCGTGTTTTAAGGGTGTATTTCCCCTTTAGAGAATAACACCCTTCTAGAGAGACACTGCGCTCCAACAGATGCCATTTAATCTGCAACAAATGTGCCCTTTCCTATATTAAAATGCTATTTTAAGACCCTTTGATTCATTATTTCCTGTGCAGTGACTGCGCTGTGTGCACCGAGGGGGAATTAAGCTTCTCCAGCACCGCGCAGACACAACACAGCAGCCACTATACGTCCGCACTTGACATTCCAAAGAGGCTGCTCGCGAGCAGATTCACCTTCAGTTAACCCTGAGTCTAAACAAGTTTCCACTCCTGTGATTCGCAACAGCGGCCCCGGCATATGAGATAAGCCTGTCAATCACCGGCGGCCACAGTGTGTCTCACATAAACAGTCAGGGGAGGCTGTTTTCTCTCTCTGCTGCTGCTTGACATGTGGATGCGTGCACTTTAATGTGACTGTTAAAGCTTGAATCTCAGGGCCACAGTGGTATTTTTAGTCATGTATTTTGTTGTCTGATTGATGTAAAATAAATATATCGCTTTTAAAAATCAACTTAAGTGGACATTTCCTGGGAAACGTTCGCCTGAACACAGGAAGTGAAGCATTTGTCATCCCCATTAGATGAGAATAAACAAAACCCTGGGTGAGTGGATAGTTATGAGCAGTATGAAGAGACAAAAGAGCGCCAAACAACCCACAGCAATGACAACATGGTCCCAAAGATAACATCCTTTAACCTTTAAATAAATGTGTTTCACCTAAAGTTCTGCTCTAGTTCAAGCCAATATAAGTTGCAGGACATATTTCCCAGTGGGGATGAAGTCCATAGATCATCCAGACAAAATGAGGACATTCCACTTTGTCTGCTTCCTGACTAAGTGACCAATCTCGCAGACGTCCGTGTGTTGTGGATTGACTTACCGGCAGGCTGCTGTCAAGAGACAATCTCTTTAACTGCTCCCTCCTCTCCAGGTGTCTGATCATGGTCCCTCTGCCCAGCGGCGATCCACACACCTGGGCAGCCCTGCAGGGAGGGAGGGGAGGGAGGGAGGGGAGGGAAGGGAAAGGGGGAGGAGTGGAGGACAGAGGGAGAAAGTCAACAAGGAACACCTCATGTCCGGCCGGTCACGTTTCCGCTGCCGGAGGGGCTTTCACCTTTTACAGGAGATCAGAGTCCAAGTCCAGAGCAGCAGCGGCAGCAGTTTCAGACACAGTTACATCAGCGCTCTTCTTTATATCCTTTATCTCCCATTTCTTTCAGTTTCTATTGCAAAACCTTCTCCACTACGGGAGCGTTCTCAGCTGTCGTCGACTAAAACTACACAAACTATGAAGGATTAAAAATGACTAAGACTAAGACTAAGACTAAAATAGCTGGTTGGAAGTTTATTTTGAAAAGACGCTATGCATGTAACAAGCAGAAACTGCCACGGCGTCCCTGGCACGTCCATAGAGGTACCTATAGCGTCATAGTTTGAAGCGTAGGGGCACAGACCGAGCTTCATATTTCACGAGTTGGGAGTGAGACTGTTTCTGGCCTGACTAAAGCTCCAGCTAGATCTTACTGCTTGCTCTCGGCGTCACCCAGGCCTCCCGCCCTCCGACCCAAAGCTTCAGCCCTTTTGTTTTTCTAGGCCTCTCCAAACAGTGCTGGGAACCAGTCCGACCTGGTCTGACTGAGGCCACAGCAGAAGATAAACACTTCACTTCACGCATACTACTCCTTCACAAAGAGCCCGGGCTTTAGAGTCACTGTGATGGCGCTCAAAGTAAGCACACCATTTCCTCATTGGCGAGGACGGGGTCAAAGGTCAGCTGATGGATGCCACAGGGGTCAGAGACCAACAACTTGTAAAACCATGTGCAGGTATGCGTGGATTCATCCTGGATCTGTCCTATAGGGATTCCACCGACATACTCATACTCATACTACCCATTTTCAAAAGGGTCCCTTGACCTCTGACCTCCAGATATGTGAATGAAAATGGGTTTTATGGGTGTTAAATGCAGTACCTGTGAAGGCTTCTGGACAATATCTGTCATTGTTTTGTGTTGTTAATTGATTTACAATAATAAATATATACATATATTTGCATAAAGCAGCATATTTGTCCACTCCCATGTTGATAAGAGTGTTAAATACTTGACAAATCTCCCTTTAAGGTACATTTTGAACAGATAAAAAATGTGCGATTAAGTTTAAAAACACTATTTCCGAGGGTTTTAATCAACAACAAGAGTACTATTCTTGCAACCTTGTGTTAAACCACTACAGGATAGTGAACCTTTATTCTTTTAAGATTATCTAAGAGTATCTTTTTCACAAGTTGTTTTTAGAAATGATCCCAGCAAACCTCCCAACATCATCTCATGACAGACCTGCTGGTGCGATAACCACACGCCTGCTAAGTGCCACTATTGGCTGAAGGTTCAGGATGAGGCTGAAGTGTATTCATCCCATTTCTTTTCAGGTCAGTCGTGTTTACTTGCCTCACATACCTACTTATGCAACCGCACTTCCCAAACGTCGTCCTTAAAGTGCCTTCTGCCTCTGCTCCAGGCTATATCTGTGACACCCTGTCTGAAGCTTGAGCGGCGTGACTGCACTTGTCAAACGTCCCCACACATCAACGTGACGTTTTACATCCGATGCCAATCCGG
The DNA here is from genome assembly GCA_916701655.1 of Sebastiscus albofasciatus. Taxonomy (NCBI): domain Eukaryota; kingdom Metazoa; phylum Chordata; class Actinopteri; order Perciformes; family Sebastidae; genus Sebastiscus; species Sebastiscus albofasciatus. Next base: position 76,973 of record CAKAOI010048462.1, on the reverse strand, counting down.
TAAGTCCAAACGTATCGACACGAAGCCGCAAACACGCAGGATCAGTCTCTACGGTTATATTTCTTAACATGACACCGTCTCCTTCTGCCCCATTTCTGAATAATACCCTCGGGGTTATGAGGAAGTTGCCTAATCAGACTGCTGCCTGTCTCTCAGTCTGTCTTTGTAAAGGCTAATTGTGCAAGTGTATTGCATCAGATGAAAAACTCTGCTCCGTGTTTAGACTGCGTTTCAGTTTGGTCCCTTTCCGCTGGAGATTAGGAGAGGAAGTGAAGCCCATGGCTTCCCTTGGATGCTGAGATAGGAAGGGGGGGGGGGTTATAGGAAATTGAGTAAATGATTAAAATGGATTATGTCTGATTGCGCAGACCCGACGTAGAAAACACAGACACCATTTTCCTGAGGGTATAGAAAGTGCGAGGGATGAGGTAGCGGATGGATCGGAAGTGATAAGATTAAACAAACACATTCAAAGTCAGATATCTGGGGTATTCAGATAAAACTCCTGTCTTTGACAGTTAAATAAACCAAATGGTGATTCGTCTTTTTGCTTATCCATAGTCAGTCAGGACAGGAGTACCAGCACGGGAGCAAAGCAACGTACTGCTGTGGACGGAGGCAGCAGCAAAACGGATTTTAGACACCTAAAAAAAATCAACTGTACGCTATATTTAGAATATTTTCACTGCTTTACTGTCAGACAGCCCGTTCCAACTGGGAGCTTAAGCCGTTATCTATGCTCTCTTCAAAGCCAGCAGACTCCACTTCCGTGTTCTGCGAGGTAAAATGACTGTTTTTGTCAATGGAGTCTGGTGGCTTTGAATAGAGCATATATAACAGCTTCAGTTCCCTGTCGGAAAGGGCTGTCTGATGGCAAAGTAAAGCAGTGGAAATAGTCTAAATACACACTTAAACTGACACTGATTTCTTGAGTGCCTTTCTTTTTAGGTGGCTAAAATACTCCATCTACTGTAGGTAATACACTGACAACGGATAAGTACCTCCACTTCAAAACACCCCAACTATCCCTTTTAAGCTCCAACCAGCTTTAGGGCAAACAGAGCTCGCCTGCAAGATAACAAAATCAATTAAGATGCAATAAAGATTCATTTTAAAAAGAAGTTATTCATAGTTTTTCCATGCTACACCCTTCAGCAGTCAAAGCCAGAGACAATTAGTCTCTCATCAGTCATTGCATTCACCTGAGACGTTTAAAAGAGCGTCGCCTTAAACTGTCACAGCTGCTGTAAGACCATGGTGTCAGTGCTTTGCATTGTTTGGACTGCACTTGTTGATGCCGCAGTACTTGAGACATTTATATCCTAGACTATCCAATGTGTTATACAGAACTGGTAATCAACTTTTCATACGTTAAGAAGACAAAGTGTTCACAGAAGCATGGGAATCTGATTGGCAGTTGAAAGCTGATGTCTATAAAAAGCAACGCCATGGGCAATTTTCCTCAGCTGACAAACTTGTTGATGAAATGAAACAGTGATTGTTGGACATAACAAATGTTATTTTACATATGCAGAGACACACTGGTTTAACAAGTACTGGTCTTACCTAACTAGTGATCCAATGATCAACGTAATGCCATACAATATGCCTTTCTGCAACTGCAACCCCTTCAGGTCTGTCCTCCTTCCCTCCATATTCCCTCCATATTCCCAGTGATTTACACCAAAAGCAATTACTGATATGTTAAACCGGTTTGGTGTTGACCTACGCGGAGTGACACGCGTCAACGCCTATAGTCCACACGGCCCCCAGCCGGCCATCCAGCCAGTCGGCGAGCCAGCCAGTCGGGTGGAAAGGATATAATCAAAGGAGGCCAGGAGGACGCTGACATCTGGGAGTCTTTGTGCTGTAGGCCTAATTAGATGCCAGGGTGAAGGGAGGAGGCGCGCTGGGATAGTGGGGAGGTTGTTTGAGGTGGGGAGGTGCGGGGGGGGCTCCCTTCTTTAACATCTGCTCCAGGAACAAGGGAGGACCCAGCTGAGGTCACCCAGCACCCAGACAGCTCCACACTACAGCAGGGATAATGTGAGGGGATAACAGCTTAATGATAACACTTAAACCCATTGAGAGATCGCTGTACAGAAAAACAGGCTGTGGATAAACGGTGATAATAAGCCCAGATTGTCCATGAATATGGATCGTCATGGCTTCGGATTTGATACTGTTCCTTTGTAGGCGAAGAGAAGAATTAGGCAGCTGTGCGTTTATTGCAATCACCAGCCTTTTTACTGGCACATCACTAATCCTACACATACAGTAAAGAAACACTGCCGCTCCACCCTCTGGCTTTCTGACTCGGCAGTGTTAGAGAGACCACACTCTGCCACAAGTGACAATACTGCCCTTTGTACCTAATACAGTCAGGCATTCACCCACGCATACGCTCATTTCACACTGTGCAAAGAGTCGCCACAAGTAAGAAATCTTTGTCATGGTGAGTTCAAAACACAGATATCAAGTGGGTGAAGTGTGTGGCTTGAACTTTGCCCCCTTTCTCATGAAACAAAACCTTTCATTGAGGAATAATTGCAGTGGAATTTGCAATAAAAGAACGTCCTACATTTGCTTTTCTTATTGTGAATTGATTTAGTCATGGGTTATACATTAACCCTCTGAGACCTCTCATAAGTTGTTGCAGCCATTTTTGGGTTGATATAATTTGTTTCACAGACTCGGTGCTAAATTTAACCATTTTTTACCACTCGAGAATTGATAAAAATGATCAATAATCCCTCCAAAATACCACATTAAGACACCAAGACCTTGAGGAACACCAGAGAAAAAGACATGCTGTGATAAAAAACGTTTGAGATTTGGAGATTTCTGCAAGAATTGCATTTTTCAGCGATTGGATGGCGAGCCCTTCTGTTGTTTAAACTGCTCAGAAACCCCCTTATTGTCAATCTAGCTAGGAAAGCAATCCATCCTCTGAATGCTCTAGGTCTCTAGTTTGTGGCTGTAAAGTTTCATGAGGCTGTGATTATCCTAGAGGTCACCACAGGTCATTTTATACACTGAGGTCAAGTTTTTTAAAAATGGTCTCACTACAATGAAATGGTTACTATGGGGACTAACATCATCACACATGAATACCGTTGGTCTCATTGGATCCAGAAGAGTCTCAGCTTTACAGTGAGACCCAATTTATGTAATTCAGAGACTGTTTAGGGACCCAAGTATGCAGAAATATTCAAATTAACATAACTCGTGGATACCCATAGAACCCATTTCCATTCACATATCTTGAGGTCAGAGGTCAAGAGACCCCTCGCCAAAGTTTAGGACGTGATTGGTACCAATGCATTCCTTAGGTTTTCCAGTTTCAGATGACATCAGTAGCGTCACTCTATCTCTAAAACTGAACCTGCTACAGCCTCTGAAAGACAGCAAAGTCGGTCTCCGAGGGTTAAACTATACGATAAATTTAAGCAAATATTTAAATGGCCATCTGGAGGAGACGAATGAAGGAGCCAAGGACTTAAGAGAAGGGGATTCCAGGCGTGCTTTTTGCATGAGTTTCCAATTAGCGCTCACATCTATTATATACTGAAAGGTCTCAGAAAGAAAAGCTTGGACCTCTGTGATCAATACGCCCCAAAAAAGAGCAATGCCAGGAAGTGCCAGGGCCTGAAAATGGATGGTGGATGGGATTGGACATTGATTGGTGCAACCCCCCTTTTGCCCCAGGAACCAATTCATTTTGTCTCCATGCCCTGTGAATGAGGGGGAAACGGGGTCAGCGCAGAGGCATCCCCCCACCGGTACAGAGCCTCGTCCTCTCTTTATTTTTCTTCTGAATGATCCACCCAGATTGCCATGTCCGGGGAGAATGAATGAAGATTATACGTTTGAGTCTCGCGTTTAATTCGCCTGCTACACGCGGGGGTGAGTGGGAGGGGACGTTGGGAGGGGGGGTGCTATTACCATTCATTGAGGGGGAAATTGAAGCATGCAAGTGTCTGATGTGGGGTTTAATGTGCGGAGGTCCATCTGTATTCTAGCAGCACAGATGGTGTGTGCTGATCGGATGTTTTGAGTCCCTCTGCTGGCCGGTCTGTCTGATCCTGTCTCTGCATGTGTCCCGGTACAGTTGGCACGACCAACTGTAGCCTGGCGAGGCCTAACATGGAATTACTGCGTCTGGGAGCCTCGAACAATAAGCCATATTTTACACTGTTGTTTTTATGCTGTCAGCAAACCAATCATTAAGCTCAGTGTCTTTTTTTTCTGAATTTTTCCACTGTGTGATCACTCATAACTGTTGCCAGAACAGAGCATGCTGGTAATCATAACAACTTTTAAGTATTTATCACATGGGTGTGAAAATGAGAGGCTTACCGTCAAGACTAATAGGTCAATTTAACAGACCCTTTAAAATTAATGATGATGCTGCAAGTAAGGGAGGATCACATTAATTAGGACCAGACAGAACATGTGCACATCATACTGCATGAGCATTTAAACCAGGTTATTAAGGGAAGTATGGACTTGTTCCAGCCACATTATTGTGGTATAAGTAGAAGCTTTGTCTGCATAACTGGGTGTCTGTTTACATGGTTATTTGCTTGTGTCTTTAGTTTCCTATAGCAGCCTATACATTGCTGAATAAACAACCATTATGTAACACAATGAGAATGAATACAGCTGTTGAAATGTGTGTAGACAAACAAGGATGTGGCTGTTATTTTGCTATTTTATTCTATATTTTCCCAATTTATAACCTGACAAAAATGGTTTATAAAAGTAACCCAAATTAACGTCTTCAAATAGATTGTTTTGTCCAACCAAAGGTACTGAATTTACCATTACTTATTGTCGCTACAAGACCACCATGCTTCTGCCAAACCGGTCTTACAGGACGTCATGAGTACGCATTTTAGCCTTTTAAAAACCCTAAGTAAGGGATAATGTACAGCAAGCCAGCCGTTATTTTACAACAATGATCCACTAGCTGTAGATTATCCTTTTTATTACACGGCTACTTACCTAACAAATCAATAATTTGGTACAAAAAACGGACCACCAGAGTCTGACATCAGAACTGCGGCCATAGCAACAGTCTGTTATTCATAGCAATGGTCTGAAAAACGCCATGGTTAAATACGTAGACTGAGTAAAATACGTACGGAAATCAACGTAACACAACTACAGAAAACACGACACAAACGTCACTAAAAAATGAGTGACAAACATCACTTATATAACTTCAAAACAAGTCCAATTTTATGTATTTATTCATGTATATAGACATGAATTTCCATGATCTTTTCCTAAACCTAACTAAGTAGTTTTATTCTGAAAAGACTGGAGCGGAAATTGACACGTGTGTCACGTGTTGCTGGACATTTCTTAGGAAAATTTGTGTCTATGTACACGAAACAAATGGATTAACTTCGTGAGTATTTCACAAATTGCCGTGAGACTGTGTTGTGCAGTCAGTACAGACTACATGGCGTGCAGATGACAAGAGGAACTCAAGAAAGGCGTACTCATTGCACGCTAAACGCCTTGTGAACGAGCTGCTGAAAGGCAGGGACTACGTGACTGAAGTTTGAGCTATTTAATCAGGAACAAATGGAGCTCCTCATTATGTTTTGACAGCCACAAAGCTGTGAGACATGCAGGAGGACCGTGAGGCATTTATACATCATCTGTTTCGCAATAAGAAGACAGATATGTGACACCTCTGCATTTTTAATCGACTCATCACCAGACGCTCCAGTTCTGTCTTCTTAAGTGTCCTCCACATTGCGATTTTTTTGTGATGCATTTGACAGAATTTGCATGAGGCCCTCTCAGCCAATCTGTCTCTTTGAAGGGTGTATTATCAATATTTGACTTAGCCTACTTGTTCAAGAAAGCCTGTCAAACATGACGAACGCTCCAACCAATCAGCACTCACTGGTTCTCAGATGTTATACTACGCAAACACCTTAATTATTTCCGAACCAAAATCAAGTCAAACAAGATAACAAGAGACTGTTTCTAATGATAAAGACGCCAGCCCGGACTTGTCTGAGAGGCTTTAAATCTTGTTCAGTCAGCAGTACTTGGGAATTTAATGTGGGGGTTTAAAAAGCCGGGAGGGGTTGGAGGTCTAGTGGAAAAAAAGAAAAACAATGAATACAATGTCGTCATCCTGTTCATGAGGGGAGTCCCTGCAATTCCCAGCGCTTATCCCACCAGATGCGTAGGATGCTTTAATATACATCCTGGAAAAAAAAGAGCTTCCTGTCGAGGGAGCCTCAGCGTGCTTCGTCCGACAGCACGACTCTCTGCTGAACTCTCTCATGATAGCGCTACAGGTAGAAAAATATACTCCGAAGGCCCAGGGGGTGATGCAGCAAGCCAAGAGAGGGCAGAGGAATTTTCCAACCGTTATCAAAATACACAACCGTGCCCCCCCCTCTCACTTTGGTATGCTGAGCATCACACGATTGGCAGCTCACTAAATAACTGAACACACGCATTTCACCAGCAGGCTGCTGACAGCTTGAGAAACAACAGTCCATTTGTGTGTGTTTATCTCTCGGCATGTTTTCCTGTGTGCAGGAACGTCCTGCAAACATCAGCTGGCACAGTTTAGCGTTGAAAACAAAGCACAAACGGCCGTTTTTCAACCTTAAAAGTCCACATTTAAGGGTATTTCCTCTGGTAAAGAAGTGGCTTTGATTGTGATTACTTGTTCACATAATATGACACTTTACTGTGCTTAAACTAAACATAATTATAAGCATTTTAAGTCTGGAAAGCATGCAACCACAGCGTCTTGCTTAGCTAATTAGCCTTAAGTGACCACACATGTTAGCTAGCCAACATAAAAGTAAGTATGTAGACTAAGAGTGTGTTCCAATCCACGTACTTCCTGAAGTACACTTCAATGCACTTTGTGTACTCTGTACTTACTTGAGTAGTGCGTACATTTCAACGCACTAGGGTCGTCTCAAATCGAATACTCTGTGGCGGAAATGACGAACGTAACATTTCACCGCGGCTCGCTACTAGCCAAAATATCTTCTTCTTCTTCGGGGTTTTACGGCAGCTGGCGTCCTTTGTGTCGCACTGCTGCCTCCTTCAGGTTTTACCCGTCAACTACCCGCCAAAATATCTGCTTGAAAGCAGAGTGGAAATTATTTTTCCAACGTCGTCGTCTACGATGTGTCCTCCTGTTGGCTGAAAATGCACCGGTATGTTTACGTATTGTTTTATTCTGTTATCTACGTATGTTTGAGTAGCGGTCATGGCTCCGCCTCTTCCGCTACGTAGCCAAGATGGAGGCAAATGAGTGTGGAAAGTGTCCAGCGTTCCACACTCAACGGTCTGACCGTTTTGAGTACAACATCCGGGTACTTTGAGTGCACTGCATTTTGCCGTACTTCACAGTGTGAACGCACTTATGCACTCAAAATAGTAAGTGTAAGTACAGAAGTACGCGGATTGGAACACACCCTGAGTCTGAACAGCGTAGCAACACGCGGGCGCGCATGGAAAACCGACCCGGTAGATTAATACGTGTAAGAAGTTACAAACAGTCCCTTTAATTATCTATAAGTGGCAACATCTTTTGAGGTGTAAAGAAATAGTTAGAAAAGCTAGCTAAAATTGATTTGGCTACTTTTATATAACTAGTTATATAAAAGTTAGGCTTAAAATAAATACGTAGACTAAGTAAAATACGTACGGAAATCAACATAACACAACTACAGAAAACACGACACAAACGTCACTAAAAAATAAGTGTACAAAAGTCCAATTTTATGTATTTAATCGTGTATATAGACACGAATTTCCATGATCTTTTCCTTAACCTAACTAAGTAGTTTTATTCTGAAAAGACTGTAGCGGAAATTGTCACATGTGTCACGTGTTGCTGGACATCTCTCTAGTTCAGCAGTGTCATTTTGTCATGTTTTAAGCAGTCCAAATCGAAAGCTCACATTTATTTTGCTTAACAGTTACAGTACAGCACATAACATTAATATAAAGCACTAAAATATATGAAGCCATACTTATTTCTCACCACGGAAACCAGCCCTTTTTGCTGCTTTGCTTGATAAAACATGTTAAAATGAACTCAAACTGCATTTCAATTGTTTTGCACAAGCTCTTCCTGCACACATTGCAGGCAATTAGCCTTAATTGCCAGCCATCCCATCATGCATCATCTGCACCCACACTTTTGCACACTTCTCATAGACATTTGAATGAAACTGGTGAAAAGGCAAAACAAGCAGGAATCCAGACTTACTCTGCGCCGGCGGCCGGATCCTCTCCACTCAACAGGTTTGCAGCCAGCTCTGTAGTTCCCAGACTCTCAGAGGTGTTTTGGTTGGGAAGACAACCTGTTGATGTGGAATTTCCTTTGATGGCAGCTGAAAACATGCTGTCGTAAAAAAAAAAAATCCCCCTGGTAGTGTTGCACACGGGGGGAAGCCACACACACACACACACTCTTTAAACACACTATCTGTGCTGCCGGTTGCTGGAAGTCTGCAGCAACACCCAGTAAGACTTGTAAATGGAAGGGAGGGTGGTGGTGGTGGTGGTGGAGGGAGTTAGGGAGGCGGGTGGGGCGGGAGGATAAGGAGAGTGAGGAGAATCTACATTACATCACCAGCAGCTGTTGACAGGCCTGTGTTTATTAACTAACTGACAGGGCTGTAGTCACACCACATGCCTCACGCTCTCACACAAACATTGACAAGACACGACAACGAGCACTTGGATGTGCAACTATTTACAGACATGTGGATGCACGCTTTAAATAAAAGAAATGCTTGTTTCCTTCCTCAAGATTCCTCAGTGTTTGGTCTGATACCTGTCATGTGTTTACCCTGGCTGTGAGACTTGCTGACTGGACTATAAGGGCTGTTTTCCTGACTCAGACAGCAGTAACTGTAATGGTATTACTGCGAAGCGAGGAGCTGCTGCTGATGCATTCCTCAAGTGTCTCGGCTTGGCAGAGTCCCCAGCCTCTTAGCTCAGTATTTCTCTTCCTCCCCTTCTCTCTTTCCTTTTCTTGCCTTCTCATTTAAATGGAGGCACATGACTCCCGGCTTTACTGCCAAGTCTCTACGCCGGGCCGGGAGCCACCGGCGCTCTGCTTTTCATTGGGCACTCCTTAGCGCGCTACATTCCTCGCTGCCACCCATCCTCACAGCCCACAAGATGTCGAATCAACCCAGTTTGTTTTTTGCATTTTCTTTTTTATAAAATGCATAAACTTTCTAGCCTGCTGTTTGGGTGTCAGAGCCCTTCAGCTATGTAGCATCAGCCGCCCACTGTTTGTCAACGCTAACCCGCTGTGAACAAATGCTCCGTTTCGCTCGTCTCTGGAGCATTCCTCGCGGTCTCAAATGTAATAATTCCTCCCGTATTTCCATTCTGTTGTCGCATTCTTCCCCTCTAAGATCACTGCATTACAACATTGTTCGCTTACAGAGACGGAGTGGGCTGACGACATTGAAAGGCTTCGGGCTGTGAAGAGCTGGAAGATAAAAGATGTAATTAATCGCGTTGAAAAATGTTTTTATTTATATTTCAAAATATTTTTAAAAATATCTTTATTTGTTTTTTATTTCTATTACATTTATATTTTAATATTCACATGTTTTAATTTATATTTATTAGAGCTGTCGATGATTAATCACAAAATATTCACATGTTTTTTTATCGGTCCAAAATGAGGATTAGTCAAGTATTTAATACTCTTATCAACATGGGAGTGGGCAAATATGCTTCTTTATGCAAATGTATTTATATATTTATTATTGGAAATCAATTAACAACGAAACAGTGACAGATATTGTCCAGAAACCCTCACAGGTACTGCATTTAGCATAAAACAATATGCTCAAATCATAACATGGCAAACTGCAGCCCAACAGGCAACAACAGCTGTCAGTGTGTCAGTGTGCTGACTTGACTATGACTTGCCCCAAACTGCATGTGATTATCATAAAGTGGGCATGACTGTAAAGGGGAGACTCGTGGGTAGCCAGAGAACCCATTTACATTCACACATCTGGAGGTCAGAGGTCAAGGGTCCCCTTTGAAAATGGCCATGCCAGTTTTTCCTCACCATTTCTAGTTTCATACGATACCAGTATCTTCACTCTAGCTTTAAAACTGAGCCCGGTCCAACCTCCGGAAGATCGATTGCGTTAATGCGTTAAAGAAATCAGTGGCATTAAAACAATTGAAAAACAATTTCTGAGCTGTTTTGATGCTAAGCGAACAGCCAGACCAAGCAAAGAACGTCCATCAGGAGCATTCAATTAAATCTAAATGTCAGACGCTAATCAGATAAAAAGCAGAATTGTATTATGCTGATTGGCATCAGATGTTATGACGGAGAAGGGTAATAATCTGAGGGAAATGACCATGTCATTTTCAGCATTTGATAATGGTAATCTTTGATTTCTTAATTGGAAGCTTGGGATGTATTCTTTTAATCTAATAGAAAAATCCTGAGCCACAGATTAAAATAGAAATGCAGAAACTTTCAACATCCACAGTAAATAACGTAGATAAATGCTATATCTGTAAATCAACATCAAAGACAGTTACAGCTTTTACGACACTGTAAATGTTTTCACTGTCAGCGCTCTTAGTTTGAAATCTTTTCCAGGTCTGTCACAGGTGCAGTTTGCCACCTGAAGCCTTGTGTGTGTCATGTGAGCCTGTGTGAGCACTTGTGCGCCCATGTTACTTTTAAAAAATGGTTTAAATCCCCATCCTTCCTAAATCACCTCCAGTCTTCCATATCTGCCTCCTCCACCCGCTCTGATACGCTCTTATCTTGAAGCTTCTTATCTCTTCTTATTTTTATTGTGAAGGAGCTGAACTCATCATTTTGGCATCACAAGAAACATGCAATGGGGCATAAATCGGGTCTATTACTTGTTAGCAGCTGCAGTTGTGGTCGAAACCTTGCACATACATTGACGTGCACATGTGTTTGTGCAGCAGGGAGGCTAATGGCTAATGATCCTCCAACATAACGTCTTGACCTGCGGCACATTCGGATCAATTCCAGGCCAGGAGAGGTCCGACTCTTTCATGTCACAGGTCAGAGTCCTGCAGGAGCGCTGAGGAAACGATAGAGAGAGAGGAAGGCCGTATATATTCTGCAGCAGCTCAGAGAGGATGCAAGGAGACGGGTCAAAGCTCCAGTCCTTTACGTCTTTCGGTGGAAGAAACCGTCACTCCTTCAACGACAAACAATCATATCCTTTCTTATATATTTCTTCCTTAAAAACGTTTGTTTCAACATCCAAAGATGAGGTCAAAAATGTCAAGACTTTCGTACTTAAACGCAAACAGATGCATAAATAGATAAACACCCATTTCAGCATCAGCCCGTCTCCTTCCAGACGTGTCAGGCTGCTTTATCATTCAACCACAAAGCCTCCCTTTAGGATTGCTCGCTGGAGTTGCGGTTGAGACCAGAGCGCTCATAAAGCAGTCAAATCTGCGGCTCGCTGCGATACTTACAGCTCCTTCGGTGTACCTGTTTTATGGAAAGCATTGTCTCCTATCAATGGGACGATTTGAACGAGACGACCGCGAACACGTGTAATGGAAACACCAGACGATCCCGAAGGTCTGCGTGTGCTGCGGCGCTGTCAAGACTGGAAGAACATAGACATGGAACTCTTTAACGTCTGCTGATACAGGCTGATAATAATGTGGCCCAGAGCTAATTTACATACACAAAATGCTGGATATCGAATCTGATCAGCAGAGGCTTCTGGTTCGAGTCTCCCTCGTGAATATTCGCTGCTCGGAGCAGGAAGCGGCTTCGTGCGTGGCCCGCGCTACACCGACATGCTGGAATGCCACATCAACGTTATTTGCAGCTGCACTGGGAACCCGGCGACGTCCCCTTCCACACCAGATAGCATCTTTATGTGCATGTAAGCGTGGACTCCAGAGAGAGACGAGTACAGTACATACGGTAAAGACTTCATCTTCCACAAATCAGGGAGAATCGTGGCGTTTGCGCTGATGTCAGCTGCTTTGAATCCACGGGAGATCAAGCTGAGATGTAAAAACTGTGGGAGACATGCAGCTTTGACTTTGTCAGCTGTTTCACGTAATGTCTGATAGTTTATATTTAATCAAAGTGCTTTTTCACTGTTATTTTAAGAAGCAAACAAGGCTGGGCAAAGCGCCAAGTCTTTTCATTGAGTTATGGTGAATGATTTCCTGACGTGGACTCCTTTCCATTTGTCTTCCATTCCCCCGTTGCAGAATCGATGGCTACCCTGGAGGAGGCGAGCGAGGACCGTATCTTATGGCTGTCTCGTGCAATTTTTTCCACTCTCCCTGAGGTAAGAGGATGGGAGAGTCAAACAAATAGGCCTTGTGTTTTCACCCCGTGTTTGTATGCAGTGCCACGGCCGGGCTCTCTGCCAACTTCTCCTCCTCTTCTCCCAAAAGCAAAACCCGAGCAACCACCGCCACCGCCACCACCACTGCTGCCTTCACCTCCACCCCTCCCTCTGCTCCTCTTAACACCCTCCCGTTTCTCTCTCATCAGAGCGCTGGCGGACACAAAAGAGTCGTCTGGGGTGCACGTCCCCCGCGAACGTGCCCAGATTAGGCCGAGGCGATGATGAAGGCGGCCCGGGCAGAGGTGAAGGATGAAGGGGAGGATTTGAGGAGTGGTTGTTATTTCACGGACAAGACTCCATGCCCTCCGCCACCGAGCCGACGCCAGCTGGGACGAGGAGTGGCATCCTTCGCTTTTCTCTCCATCTCTTTCAATGGGAGCTTTGTACGAGCTGGAGGAAGGATATGAGGTCCCATTTGGCTGTCATTGACATGTAAAAAGAGTGTGGCGGTGACAGCTGACGGGATCAGTGGCCTGTAATTAGCTGTAGGATAGACTCCCTCCGTGTCACACACACTCATACATGTATCCACGTATATATATGTACAGTATAAACACAACTCGCCTGTAGGTAATATTATCTATTAGCCTACGTGTGAGGTTTCACACTGACCCAAAGCCTCCCTGGGTGCTATAAATCTAAAGGCGTGAACCATGTGGTCTGGCCCAGGGGTGGCCCACATATCTAAAACTCAGGGGAGAAGTTTGGATGCACAACTGAGACATTCGTCCACGGGAGACACAGGTGTGATAAGCCGACTGTGAATAACAGCTCCGTCTCATCACACCTCATAAATCACAGTGTGGAATGTGCTGAGTGTCTTAATAGGTTTTTGTTGGGTTGATATCATCCAGAAAACGCAGTAATGGAGATTAAATCCAGGTTAATACAGTTCAGGCACGTCCTTGTTAGAAGAACATTCACAGGACTTATCCAACTGTGATAAGGAAAAATGAACTGTATTGTTAAAGGGTCAATGTATCCAAAATCATACTTTTACCGGTGGTATCAAGCCAAGGAGCACATTTTGGTTTTATTAGCCCAGGTTTTAACCGATTCTTCGGCCACTTGAGGCGGCAGAAACAAGCTGTGAACACAACATTGGCATATTAGCACAAAAAAATTGACATGGCGAACTTATTTGCAAGCAGTTTACACATCCAGAAAATTTAGAGCAACGTTAGTATTCATCTGGAGTCACATTTCTGTCCACTTAGTGTATATACACTCACCGGCCACTTTATTAGGCACACCTGTTCAATTGCTTGTTAACACAAATAGCTAATCAGCCAATCACATCTCAGCAACTCAATGCATTACGTCATCTAAACGTGGTGAAGACGACTTGAAAACTCCACCTAAATGCATTTATTTCATTTATTAAACGTATATCTCTTCGACGCGGCTGGTTTACCTATTCAAGATAATATAATGTGATGCAGAAATGGTGGTAAAAAAATGGTCAGGACAGATTTAATTTATAGACTATTCTGAATTAGGTCACGATGTTTTGTCAGTTTTAAAAAGTGGGAAACACTGTCCTACAACATTACGTTCCCATACAACTAAACTGCATTCTCAGTTATGTTTCGAGGGAAACATATTTTCTCCAGGATTATAGTCGCAGTTTTAAACACGTGGTTAACGTTGTAAATGTTTACTTTTAGTTTCACAGGTCATGAAGAGCCTCTGTAAAGTCCTGTGTTTGTTTGACCCATCTACCCCGACCTCCTCCCTACATGGACCTCTGCAAACTACGATTAGAAATGCATTTGTGATACGTCAAAATATCCGGGAGAAAATACTTTTCCCTTGAAATGTAATTGTTTCGTTGTATGGGAGCGTAATTCTTCTATCCAGGCTGAATATTCGCTCTCCTTTTAGCTCTGTTTTGGTCTCCACCACCTTCTGAGAGAAATATGTGTCTCTTTAGCTGCTAAACGCTCCACTATGTTCGTCAGCTAGGTGCTAACTTTGTCATTTGGTTGCTGCAGGAGTGAACCACAACATTTAAGTTAAATGAAATGAGCTGAAAGATGCTAAAAGACCTCCGTAAGTCGAGTGATAGGGGGTTTGTCATGATGTGCGTTCCCTTTCACATACACATAATCATTTCAACCATTGTTAATATAAAAATATGGATTAGAGCAGCTTTGAAATATCTGCCTCCAGTTACTCTGGGAGACTTTACTGTCAACAGCTTTTGTGGTGACTATTTCTTCTGTAGTTTAACTCAACACATAACTCTCCCTAAAACCACTAATTGTTGTTTTCACTTTTCTCTTTCCATACAAGTTAAACTAAAGAGATAAAACGTGTAAATCAGTCAGCTTTAGAGGAGTTGAAAGGTGTTTTTTTCTTTCATCTTGGACGGAGCCAAGCTCGCTTTAGGACTTTATGTTAAGAGAAAGAGTATATCTATGGAAAGAAAGCAAATTTCCAAAACTGTTGGACTGTTCCTTCAAGCATGGATGGACCTGTCTCTAGTGCAGCTTTAAGGGTAATGAAGCAGACATGTAGATCAAAAACAACACTGACCTCAATCCATGCTGTTATGCTATTATCCTCCGCTGTCTAAAGGGCCTCTTACTGGAGGACAGTGTGTATGTGCGTGGGGTCAGAGTTGAGGGGCGCCAACATACAAGTTACCGTGGTGATTAAGCTCCTCTTTCAAACTTCATCTGAAGGTGGGCCTTCTCTTTGAAACAGAGAATCTGGGCTTGTGTCAAACCACCGCAAGGGTCTCAGCGCTCGCTCAAAAACCCACCGATGACAGTAGCTGTTGGGAGATGAGAAGAGGACATCGACCTGAGACCCGGCTCTCCCACGGGAACCTGTGGAAGCTCCTCGTGGCCCCTCTAAAACTCTCCCATCATGCTCCCCGAGCTTCCCAGAGAGCGCTTTGATGTCCTGGGATCTGCAGCCGAGGACATGTCAGCCTGCAGCTTGGAAAGTTACCCAACACGTGGAGAAAGACAGACTTGATGTCCATATCTATGCATAATGTACCTTTTAAATAGATAGACGCAGAGATGACGTAGAAACAGTGATGCAGACAGATAGACAGACAGTAGGAGACTATCAAAGGGTTCACCGGTCTGACCTGTAACACGGTTGAGATGGAGGGACAAGGACGCTGTTTGTTCTTTAATCTGCTTTCTCATACCGAGTTACTGCGGCCCTCGTGGGAATCAGCTTCAGCCTGTCACAGCCGGACTGTGGGACCTAACACGACTCAATCACAGAGCTGCGAACACAGGAGGGAATATCAGCTTCTAGGTAGTGGCGGACTCAGGTTGTCTGGGGGGCAGGGGCCAAAAAATAAAACGGGCACCAGCATGCATGTAGGGTTGCCTATATGGCACTGCATCGTGTTTTCTACATTTTAAGGGCAACCTAGAGGGCTCTTTATCATGTTTTCTCCATTGAAAGTGCACCCTAGAGGGCTCTTTATCATGTTTTCTCCATTGAAAGTGCACCCTAGAGGGCTCTTTATCATGTTTTCTCCATTGAAAGTGCACCCTAGAGAGCACTTTATCATGTTTTCTCCACTGGAAGTGCACCCTAGAGGACACTTAATCACATTTTCTTTACTGGAAGTGCACCCCAGAGGGCACTTTATCATGTTTTATCCACTGGCAGGGCACCCTACAGGGCACTTTATCATGTTTTATCTACCATAGGAGCATCAAAGAGGGCACTTTTGCTGCAGTTTGTTCGGACATGGTGGCACCAAGGGGGGCGGTCAGTCCCCCCTGAGTCCACCGGTGCTTCTAGGTATAAGTTCTCATTATAGTGCACCCTTTAGGACACACTGTGAATACTACATGATCACACATCAGTCCTGTGTTGTCTTGTTTATGGAGATACACCATCTTCATCCATCACTACCGAAACACTCTCATGTGAATGGTCCAGTTCACCTCTAAAAGCAAGTTTCCAGTTTCTTATGAATTGATTTTATTGAGAAAACAACATAATAAGAAATACAAACTTATGACATTATTTTGGTAATAACGGACATGGAGTGGTCTGCCTTAAAAGCTCTACAGCTTACAGTCTGCCACTACCAGCCAAATGAATATTAAAGGATATATCACAATAACATAAGTGCTTTTAAAGCTTAGAAAACCCAAGGTTCCATTATGAAATGTCACCAATAAAAAGTGCGCTTGGTTGTTGGTGTGCTTTGTTGCACTGTGCGTCTCTATCTGATGAATCTCTTCCGTCCTCTAGTGGTAGTAAACTGCTATTGAAGGAGCAGCGGTGGACATCACATGTGCTCTGGGTGGTTCTGCAGACAGGTGATGAACTCTTTCACCTCTTTGCCCTCGAAGCAGATCAGGTAGACTGCAGAGAACAACGGAAACCTGGAGAAGAAAGCTCAATATTATCGGATGTTTGTTAGAGGTTTTCACACATGTGGCTGATTAGACCTCTGCTCAGGGTGGAGCTGGGCACAGCCAATTAAACACCAGTGTGAGGTGCACAATATAACTGTACTTTAACTGTTCCTCCCACATTATTACATGAGTATGCATTCAAGCTGTGTTAGAGTTGGTCCAGCTTGATTCATGTGGTTTTGTTAGCACCATGGGTTTTTATACAACAACATTTGATAGCCAAACAGACTAGATAACAGTGTTAAACAGTTTTTATAGAAGTAAGTGGACTCACTTGTCGACCATGTCCTTCTTCTGTAGGAGCTTGTAGACCTCAGCGGAGGTCTGCGGGCCCTGCAGCTTCTGCCCGTTGAGCATTTCTGCCTCCAGCTCAGCAATAGACTGGAGAAAAAGACACACACTAAGAGCTGCAATGTTGCTTTGTTGACATATTCTGTATATTTTCTCATTATATTGTCATATTTTCTCATATTGTCGTTTGAGGAGTACACCAAATTAGATAGATAGATAGATAGATAGATAGATAGATAGATAGATAGATAGATAGATATTCCCTAAGTTCCCAGGGTCCTCACTGTAAGAGATTGAGCCATCTTCGCAGTTCAAATTGCAAAAGAACGAAGGGAAATGGACGTTTCACGTGCAGTTTGAAGGGTACAAATCCATTCAGCCACTATGGAGGTATCGATGTTTAAAGTCAAGAAAACTGTCTGTTTGAGGGTGCTCTGAGCCAGAAATCTCCACTTCAGTAGTACTTACATACACCAAACTTCCCAGTTTCATTCCTATCTATATTCTGAAGGTTTTTACAGAGGGGTGTGTTCATATGTCATTCATAGCCTGATTTATACAACATTTATTCCTAAAAACATGGTGAAATACAGTATTTTGTGATTTATGGAGTGATAAAAAGAGATCCCCTCATTAAAAACCTTTGACTTTAGTATGTCAACAAAATGAAACAAGAATTTTGAACCTTGCTTTATCCAGTGTTCACATTTCTGTTCTGGAAATGTATGAAAATTAGTGCATAATTCATTAGATAATGCCTCATTTGCATATTTAAACATAACATTTCAGAAAACTTGTAATACAAAAATAATATTGTCTTAATGTAAGTAATCAACTGGGATGTCTTCTGAAAGTAGAGGTGGTGATGATGTTTCTGGAGGTCATGTAACGGGGCTCACCTTGGACGTTCGGACAAAAGCCTCGGCCACTTTGCGGTTTCGCCCCCCGTAGCAGGTGGTGATGAGGTCGGCCACGCCGCAGCTTTCCAGGAACGTGTCGGAGCTCACCTGGCCTTGGCAGAACAACTTGGTGAAGGCGACCATTTCCATCAGACCCAGCCTGATCACCGCCGCCTTGGTGTTGTCGCCAAAACCGAGGCCGTCGCTGAACCCGGCACCTACTGCCACGATATTCTGCCATGCAACATTTTGCTTTTGATTAATACATTGAGAGATGATTCAACCGTTGGAAACCTGTTGTATTAATACTAGGGCCGTCAAAGTTAATGTGATAGGTTGTAGCAGGCTTACCTTTATAGCTAGAGTGAAGATACTGGTATCATATGAAACTAGAAAACCTAATGAATCCACTGGTACCAACCACGTCATACTAGCTTGTCACTAAGAAGACTAAATAACGCTCCAAACTTGCACTAAATTTTGGCGAGGAAAAACTGGCATGGCCATTTTCAAAGGGGTCCCTTGACCTCTGACCTCCAGATATGTGAATGAAAATGGTTCTATGGGTACCCACGAGTCTCCCCTTTACAGGCATGCCCACTTTATGATAATCACATGCAGTTTGGGGCAAGTCATAGTCAAGTCAGCACACTGACACACTGACAGCTGTTGTTGCCTGTTGGGCTGCAGTTTGCCATGTTATGATTTCATGATTTTATGCTAAATGCAGTACCTGTGAGGGTTTCTAGACAATATCTGTCATTGTTTTGTGTTGTTAATTGATTTCCAATAATAAATATATACATATATTTGCATAAAGCAGCATATTTGCCCACTGCCATGTTGATAAGGGTATAAAATACTTGACAAATCTCCCTTTAAGGTACATTTTGAACAGATAAAAAACATGCGATTAATTCGATAATTATAGTAAACTATGGACAATTATGCAATTAATCGCAATTCATTATTTTAATCGATTGACAGCCCTAATTAATAACTACTTAATGTTCACAATATGAGTCAGTCTTTACCTTTAGAGCTCCACACAGCTCCACTGTGTCGCTCTCCTGTACGACGGTGATGCGGAAGTTGGGAGTCTGAAGCAGCTCTTTGAAGATGAGGCCGTTCGCCTCATTTTTTGCCCCTGTATTGATAGCAGATTATTAAAAACAAAACTAAACAGACCTCTAAAACAGGGAAGTGATGCTGTGTTTTTGTCACCACACAGCATCCTCTTTTAAATCTTAAATCACCCTCTGCATGCAAGCAACGTCAGTAAGATGTTTTGCAGCTGAGTGACGAATAAAAACGAACCGATGGTGGTTTCACAGAACTTCTCGTCTGCCACCTCGCTGGCGATGTTGGCCCCCATCAGGACGCTGACTTCGATCTCTAGTTTCTCTCGGATGATGTCGGTGATGAGCTTTAGTCCAGTTGGACCCTCATCGATACCCTGGAGGACAATAAGAGACAGCTTCTGTACTATAGTGGCCTGGAGAGCGTGGTGGCCTTGAGGTATTCTAGGTTTCATTGTCTGTGTTGCTCAACTACAACGTCCCGTGATGTCTTGGCCACAGAACAATATGAATCATGACAATTATTTCCCCTTTTCTGCTGTGAGGAAATGTGACGTGAAGAAGAACACTACCAGGATCTTACTTTGATGAGCGATATCCCGATGGTTCCCTCCGTGATGTGAGGCTTCATCTGATCACAGAGACCGCCGATGAACTGGTGTGGGATTACAAAGATGAGGATCTTTGCTCCTTTGACGGCTTCCGTGATGTCTGGAACGGCGATCTAGTGGGACAAAGTTAGTCCTTAGATAGAGTCAGATCACAGAGGGACAATGTGAGGAACAAACAGGGCTGAGTTCTTTTCTTTTGCACTTGATATTATGTAATTGAGGTGAGCAGATAGCAAGGATACATAGCAAAGGTAGATCAGCTTTACATGCAAGACAGAAATGGGTCAAAGTTATCTTATCAGTGTGACGTCTCACTGTACAAGCATGTTTCCAGATTGCAGTGAATTGCATCACCCTGTTGACACGAGATGTATCAGATCTCCTCTAAAAGTGACTCACCACGTTCTTGGGCAGCTTGTGACCTGGGAGGTATTTAACATTTTGGTGCTCTGTGTTTATGATCTCTGTTAGCTTCCTCCCATCAATCATTTCTTCATAAACCCACATGTTCACCATGGGGTCGAACCGGTTGGATGCTTTGACATTGCGGCCGATGATTTTGGCTATGGAAGAGCCCCTGGAGGGAGTCGAGTGCAAACAATGAGTGTAAACCAGAAAAGAAGACTCATTTAATCCAAACAGCAAACAAAACACTGAGGATCCAGATTTTAGGAATCAGACACAAAAATCGTACACTTCAAGTTTATTTTATGAAGTATACTTAAGTAAAGTTCAAGTACATGTAGTAAGTGTACTAATTCAATACTTCTAGGGACTAAATTGGCCCACTTTTTAGTTTATAAATGTATACTTTTAACTGTACTGTAAGTGTAAGAGTAGTAAACATCAACTAGTTTACATCAAAGTTGTATTTTGTAATGCAACTATACTATGAACTATACTACAAGTAAATAAGTATACTGTTAGTTTACTAGTTATATACCTGTAGCCCACTTTTTAGTTTATGGAAGTACACTTTGTATACTTTAACTTATAGTACTTAGCCAATGATTTCTGTATTACATAAAGAGACTTGACAAGTCAAGTATACCTTTCTGTAGGCCTATAAGGCAAGAATACTTAATTATGCTTTTCTTAGGGAATATCTCGATCAAAGGATTAAGTACAAGTATAAGCCAAGTATACTTAGACTTGTTTGTATACTTGTCTGTATAAGCCAAGTATACTTAGACTTTTCTGTATACTTGTCTGTATAAGCCAAGTATACTTAGACTTTTCTGTATACTTGGCTGTATAAGCCAAGTATACTTAGACTTTTCTGTATACTTGTCTGTATAAGCCAAGTATACTTAGACTTTTCTGTATACTTGTCAGTATAAGCCAAGTATATCTAGACTTGTTTGTATACTTGTCTGTTTAAGCTATATCTCTGATAAGTACATAAAAAGTAACTGGAAGTATACTCTCTTATTTTAAGTTTAAAGTAAGTATACTAATAGCACACTTGAATAAACTTCTATTTGGTAAGGGTGGGTCTGAACAGGTTGAAAAGCAAGCTTTTTTACTCTATAATCAGGGGAAATACATGTCTGATTTGCAGGGAAATGGGGAACAAATCAACTTCCCTATATAATAGAGACACATGGGTACATTTGGAGGTAAAACTTCCATAAAGTATCCCCAGGTCATTATCAATAAGGCGCCAGAATCCATTTGTTTTTATGTGAGTATAAAACATGTTGCAGCTTGTAGTTGGTATGAGCTGCAGTCTAAAGGGAGGAGGGATAGACTCATAGCAGCTGGGTGTATCCGTTTTTATGTTTTTTTTATTTTTTCCCACTCACAATGCATATATTATATATTATTATATTAATCTTGTTCTAATTGTTTGTTATCACTGTTATTTAGTCATATCATTTCTTTATATTAATCTTGTCTCTCGGTGGAGGCTTCAGATAAGCCCAGTGGGTTTTTTTGCCTCTTTCTGCACTGTATATTATTCATTTATTTTTTATTTGTTATGTTGTATAGTCTTAAATTGTGCAAAACAAATAAACAATATTTTGCTTTTAAAATGTGATAATAAAGATATTGCATTACATAAATGTCTAAATCTGCTAAACTACAAACTCTACGTTCAGTTTTTTCTATTGCATGCCACTTTATATAAAGATGCATTTAAAAGACAGATGAAAAGTTACCAGTTTCCAGATCCAACGATGCAGACTTTCTTTGCAGGCATGTTTAAATCGTGCTGTTCGGTTGAAATGAAAAAGAGCCTGTAGTGTTTATTTCTTTCTCCCTTTCTATGATACAGTAACTTCCTCATACGCCCTATAAATGTCTAGCACCAGTTCAGCCCTCCCTCTCTCGCCACGGATACACCTCTTTATTATAAGGATGTGCAACAAGTATCACAGACATGCTTTTTCTATTTTTTTTAAATTATTTTATAAAGCAGAATGAATTCAGTTAGTGTACAATAAATAAATAAATAAATAAAATATTAAATTACCTGTCATTTATTATAAATAATGACTGTAAGTATGGGCACACCCATCATTTCTTTTCTTAGTCAAGCTAGACAACATATTTAATGAGACTTCCGGTCCAGATGTTTTTCAAAACAATGTTCATATTGAGCAATAACAGTGATAACAAACAAATACACACATAAATACATGAATAAAACAAAAGACAACTTACTATATGTCAAAAATATGTAAAAAGGTATAAGCAAAAGATATATTTTAAATAACTGTTAATCTGTTTGCTTATTTATTTTATTATTCAGCTTAAATATGTGAAAAAAGTAGGTACAAATAAAATGCATGTATTTAAATGTGTATTTATTGATTGTTTGTTTACTTGTTTATTTGTTAACTAAAATACCAGTAAAAAAATGCATATTGCTCAACTTCCGGTTTAGTTATGTTTCAACTTTTACCCTTCTACTTTTTAAATTTATGTTTATATATTTTTTTTTTATTTTTGGGGTACGATGAATACGGTTTGGTGAATTTATCTGGCTATTTTTAATTTGTTTTCTATTTTAAAATTGCAATTTATGCTGTAAAATATGCTTAATTGCTTATTTATTTTATTATTCAGCTTGAACATGTGGAAAAAGTAGGTTACAAATAAAAATATATGTATTTAAATTATTATTGTGTTTACTTGTTTATTTTTTAACTAAAATACCAGTAAAAAAAATGATATTGCTCAACATCCGGTTTAGATATGCTCAACATCCGGTTTAGATAACTTTTACTTTTCTACTTTTTAAATTTATGTATATATATTTATATTACTTTATTTTCGTGGGTAAGAGGAATACAGTTTGGAGAATTTATCTTTCTATTTTTATTTTATTTTATTTGTTTTTTTTTATTTTAATTAATGAATCGATAACCGGAAGTCGTCACTCGCTCTCTGGTCACATGACTGTTTTCCTGCCAGAGCAGTAAATACATCAGCTGAGCTAGCAGCAGCATGCTAACTGGCTACTCCCTCTATTAGCAGAATATAACATGTTTTATCTTTAATGTTTAACCAGTTTAAAGTCCGGCGTCTGTTGGGTGAGTGGTGTATTTAGGTAAGGGATGAACTGACAGCTTTACTTTATGATAAATTAAGAAACTAGTCCATTTAATACTGTTAGCTTAGCTTAGCTTCACGGTTAGCTTCAGGCTAGCTGAGTTAGAGTCTGCAGTCTGCAGGAGGCTGAGCTGCTGGTGACTATGCAAGGAGAGACTACAGCTGTACGGAGCTCGGAGAACGAGGGAAAGCTGGATGTTTTACCCCAGAACAGGACCCCAAGCTCGGGTAGAGCTAGTGCCAAGAGCTGGCAGTACAGGTGGGTGGTTATCATGCCATGTTTTTTTTTTAAATAATATACTATGATTTTTTTTTCATAATATACTATGATTTTTTTAAAATAATATACTATGATTCTTTTTAAAATAATATACTATGATTTTTTTTTTTTACATAATATACTATGATTTGTTTTAAATGATATACTATGATTTTCTTTTTTACATAATATACTATGATTTTTTTTAAATAATATACTATGATTTTTTTTAAATAATATACTTTGATTTTCCTTTAAATAATATACTATGATTTTTTTTAAATAATATACTATGATTTTTTTTACATAGTATATTATGATTTTTTTAAATATATTATGATTTTTTTTACATAATATACTATGATTTTTTTTACATAATATACTATGATTTTTTTTACATAATATACTATGATTTTTTTTAAATAATATACTATGATTTTTTTACATAATATACTATGATTTTTTTAAATAATATACTATGATTTGTTTTTACACAATATACTATGATTTTCTTTACATAATATACTATGATTGTTTTTAGCTGTTTTTTGTAGCTGTTTATCATGCTAATGATAGCTATTTGCCAATGAGTAATTGTGATTATATACACAATATTCTGTTGTTTAAAAGGGTTTCCATAATGTGTTTGGACTCTCCAATGCTTAACTAATTTTCTCTCAAGTTTTATGATTATATTTGTTTTCTAACCTGACAGGTAACAGTGAAATCACATGATCAAATCTGTTCCCTGTGATTGAATTGTTTACTCACCCTTTGTGTGTTCATGGGTGTGTACTCAATGCAAGTATGCTCTTTGTCTCCTTTTGCTTGATAACCTCTCATTGCAGTGATCACATGGAGAATATTGATGGCTACTTGATGAAATACACCAACCTTGTAACGGGGTGGCAATACAGGTGAGTTTTATACCTGTTTAATATGATATCCAGGGATTGAAATTAGCACCTGCCACCTGCCAAATACAGGGTAAATGTTGGCTGAGGAAAAATTTCAGGTCACCTGCCACCATGGCAGATCCTGACCAGACCCTGATGATATCTAAACTAAAATGTATGGTGTGGTGGTTTACAAGGAACTCCGAAGCCAAGTTCCTTATTGTAATCCAGTCTAATCCAATCCAAGTAATACCATGGTGGTTTGTACGGGACACTGATGTTGTCATGGTGGCTGTTGTTTTCAGGTTCTTTGTCTTGAACAATGAGGCGGGCTTGCTGGAGTATTTTGTCAATGAGCAGTCACGGTCCCAGAAGCCACGTGGCATGCTCCCCCTGGCAGGGGCCGTCATCTCCCCCAGCGACGAGGACTCGCATACCTTCACTGTCAACGCCATCAGCGGGGAGCAGTACAAGCTCAGGGGTGGGTACCTAAATGCACTCACTGACTTATTAACAGTTAACGTAGGTTCTTCTCGTCATCCCTCAGACCACAGTGCATCATGTTAGCTTGTTGTTTCATCCCTTTACTGTTACTGAACCGATCTTATCGTTGCTTGTCAGCTCCCATTTTTACCTCCAGGCCCTCTGTAATCACCATCCATCAGGTTCATACAATATTGATCTGGATGTTTTCCATTATCTGCTGCTGGTGAAGCAGAAGCACACGGGGATCGATGCTGAGTAAGATCATCATAGTAGAGTAACGTGGTTTCTTGTTTTTCTTTCTTTTGTGTGTGTCTCTCAGCCACCGACGCCAAAGAGAGACAGCACTGGGTGAGCCGACTGCAGATCTGCACGCAGCACCACACGGAGGCCATGGGGAAGGTAAGATGGTGTGCTTGGTATTAGACGCATTGTACAGAGCCTGCACGCAAATATGCAGCAATACCGGCAATACATCATCCAGAGTAGGCTCACATGACCACGCCCCCTTTTGGGGGAAAACAATCCCTCATAGATGGTAACAGCGTAAAGAGAAGAAGTTGAAGCATGTCTCCGAACTTCCACTTTAAATAAACTGGTAATAGTAATAATGCTATGCTGAAGAGTTGCTGTGTAGCTGGTTGCACCAACAATACATCCAAAAACACTGATCTCTGATATGTTCCCCTGCCAAGTCCTAAAAAAGATATAATAGAGGGGCTTTATGGCTCCAAGCTATAGACCAGACCAGCACGGCGTCATCGCCGAGACTCGCTGTCACAGGAGAGAAAGTTATGAAAAGCTGTTCACACTGAGATTTGAGGCTCATACGATCCGTGAAATGTCAGTGTGTTAAATGGCTAAATGATAACGTTAGCTTGAGTGTGAGGCTGCTGCAGTAATACAGTCATACATTAACCTTATAGCAGCATCAGACCCTCGTCTCCAACTATATATCAGCCTATAAATCAAACAGTTGGATATTAAGACATATTAACACTTGCACTGTTTGTGTGATGAGCTTAAATCAAACATAAGAGCGGATGTGAGTCTTCAGTTTCCTGTTTTCCTTCCTCATGTGCCAAAGGAGCAATCCAGCAAAGCCAGCGGCAAAAATCTGGAGAGCTGTGAAATATTAATGCTTATCTAAAACTGTATCCGGTCATACCCCGTGTGTAAGCACAGTAATATCTAGTATTGATCTGGATATTGATCCGCTGACTACGATGCTGCCCACATTCTATTTTAATGGTCCTGAGATACACGAGAACAGAAAACACTCTTTTTAGCGGTGGTTGGAAACAGTCACGATCTGTACGTAAAAGAAAATGACTAAACATTTTGCACTCCACAGAGTAACCCCCCACCCAAGTCCCGGAGCTACTCGATGGCGTCTCAAGGCAGCGGCAGCTCCCCGATGTCCGTGCGCCGACCCAGCCAAAACCCCGCCTCCTTATTCGGCTGGCCGCAGGTCAACAAGGGCTCGTCACTCTACTCCAGCAAGAGGTCTCTGATTCCAGACCACCTGATGGACGCCAGAGAGGTACTGCTAGCATGTTAGGCTCACTCACACATGGGTTGTCGACTTTGAAGGAACAGGCATTTTGCTCTGAATCTGATCCTTTATTAACACTTATTAACATATCATAGACATGTCAGGACCAGCTCTTAACTAGGATGTTATGGGCTAATAAACACTCGTTCTAAAGAGAGACTTTCACGTTTTTACTGAAGATATTTTTAAGATGAAATTAAGAAAAGACATTTGAGCACTAAAGCTTACGTCATCACACTTTCCTGTAATGGACACAAGCACAAAAATTTAATTCAGAGCATTCTGCCAAGCCTTTTAGTCTGCTGTTTGGCAGTGAAATCAAGAAAATCTGCATGTGATCCAATCAAAACGCTGTTAGATTTTGAGGATGCATCTGTTATGCAACCAAGCTGTAGCCAGGAACATCTTGAAAATCCACTTCCCACTCCTGTCAGCATAAATGCACACAAATATACAGATGGAACCTTATTATAATTATATAATTACAGTAGGCCATATTATGATTTAGATACAATTCAAATTAATTGTGCAGCCCTAGTTCACGGTAGGACTTTTGTTGATTTTAGAAGTTAGTCGTGAACACTCATCTACACTTTGACCTATTTGTGTGATGCGGATTGTCCACAAGAGGGTGCTGTTGTGTTTCTCTTCACATCAGTAGATTACAGCAGCACAGTTTTGGATCAATACCAGCATTTTGTTCTCTTCTCAGCTCCCTTTTAAAACAATATGTTTGTCCCATGTACTAACCACAACATGGCAGTTAGTTAAAGGGATTTGATTTACAGTTAAAGCTCATTACAAATTGCCCTAAATAACCAAACAATCCCCTCCAGATGATGAGCCAGGCCCAGGGCCAACACCGAGACCTGATCCAGAGCATCGAGGGCCTGCCTCCAGCCCCCGGCTTCTCCCCTCTAGACCAAGACCTGCTGATGCTCAAGGCCACTTCCATGGCCACCATGAACTGCCTCAACGAGTGCCTGCACATCCTGCACCTGCAGCAGGTGGCCAGGCAGAGAGGCTCCCTGGGAGGTCAGTGGAGGACGGGGTGGTGTGATTATTGTGTGTCTGAATATGGGGGTTGTTGTTTTCTAGGTTTGTTTATATACTTGCAGGAGAAAAAGTATTTTTTTTTCCTTATTAATTTTCTTTTAGAAGAGAGTTTTTCTGCCATCACTCAGCAGATTTAGTGTCTTTTTAAATAAGCCCCTCTGTGCTGTAAGTGAGGCTACATGTGGTCCTGAAAACAAATCATAGGCTTGTACATGCAGGACTGCTCCCAATCTAACAGCTTGGTCGGACAGTGGAATTATATTGCATTATTGATAGGGAACCGTACCTATTCTTACCACCTGTCTCGAAGGTAATGAGATCTCAGATGGTTAAAACATCCATCAGCGACGCTTTGAGGACAGAATTCAGTCCTAAATCAGCTTCATATTGAAAAACATAACCCCAGTTTTAGGTAGAACCTAAAGGGAAGTGTCTAACTTGCTGATATCTGGACACTTTCTATGCGGGACGATTTGAAAACAAGCAGCTAATGCCCCACTTTTTCACAGCAGATCTCATTACTCGATGTATATTTCATTAGGCCGGAGTCGTCGCAGCAGCCAATCAGATTAGGTTGTCCAACGACGCACAAGATGAATTTGAATGAGATCTGCCCACCTCTAAACATACATAAAGAAAATGCCCACGCCATGCACGACCAATCAGAG
The DNA here is from genome assembly GCA_916701655.1 of Sebastiscus albofasciatus. NCBI lineage: Eukaryota > Metazoa > Chordata > Actinopteri > Perciformes > Sebastidae > Sebastiscus > Sebastiscus albofasciatus. The sequence continues at coordinate 48,796 of CAKAOI010048462.1, read as the reverse complement.
GATGGGGATGTTTCCTGTCGGCGGGGCCAAAGTCTCCTGATACCTGGCTTGTCGGAGGGGTCGGGTTACACTCTCCTGGTCTAGGACAGCCATCTAGAGAGTAGCCATCTGTCCAGGCAGCAGCCAGGCGGGTTGTTTGGCGAATAGTAGGCCGAGTGTAGAGCTACTGTAGTAGTGTTGTGTCAGGGGGACTTGGGAGGGAGGGGGGACAGTACCATGAGCACCTCTGAACCTGCCGCTGTGCGCTCCCCGTCCACGGCAGGACCCACCATCGAGTGGTTGGAACCCAAGCTGCCCGACATCCTGAAGAACGGCAGCAGCTCCCTGGGAAGCTTCACGACGGGGGAGGGCCCACTGGAGGGGAGCCGCCTGGAGCTCAGCAGCCCTGAGTCCTGCAGCTTCTCTGGGGTAAGAGCACGGCGACGACACCCAGGGAACTCTGGAAAAAGTTCCTGTTGGTCATCAGGAAGTTGATTTGACTTAATTCAGGCTTTCTAATCCAGCCATAAACCATGTAGTTTATAGGTTTAACCTTGTTGAAAAACATAAACAATCACTTACTTCCCAAGCAGGTCGTTGAATGAATCACATTCCCCTCCCTCCCCACTCTCAGGAACAGGAAGACATCGACGCGGAGGATGAGGCGGAGGACTCCTTCACCGACAAGGAGGAGGACCTGGGCGCCGTGGAGGAGGAGCGCAGCGTCATCCTACACCTGCTGTCCCAGCTGAAGCTGGGTATGGACCTCACGCGGGTAGGTCGAGTTCCACGTACCGCCAAGCAGCAAAACAACCCCCCTTCCTACACTATCGAGGTGTTTGATGAGGCTTTCTGTGTCAGTGCTAGAGGAGGATTAGGAGATTATGGATTGGTCATTTCAGATCCCATAGTGAGAGGCTTGAAAGGCATTTTCCAGATGTTGATGATCACCGCTCGTAGGATTTAATCCAGTTTGTAACACATTGTTTAACCTATGAAACACTAAGGGGTCACTAGATTTAGGACTGCACCCTCTAATCGGTTGTTTTTCTTATGATGATTGGTTGTTTTTTATGCTTTTTTCATGCTGAATGACTTATTTCCAAGAAACTTACGAGCACATCTCTGGTAAACACAAGATTTAAAGTGGTGATTTTGTGTGATTCTTTGTGGAGAAACTCAATTTCACTGATTTGTTGATTAAATCAACTAATCGATTAGTCGACAAAATCAAAGTTTTGAGTTTTCTTTAGTTGAGGACAGACCTACTTGTTTATTTTCCCCTCCCGTTTAATTATTAGTGTCTTATTTATTAATTTGTGACTTCCTCAATTTGAATATTTTTGCTCCCACCACATGTTCGGTCCACATGTGTCCAGCGAAAACCGTGTATCTCCAGATTTGGTGTTTTCTAACTTTCATTTGTATTTATTTTATTAGTTTATTTGACTGGGATGATGCATGTAAGCATGTTACATTTAGATCAAATGAGAGCAATGCCTGTATATAAGACTTCTAGCCGTAGCTATTTTGCAGTCCTTGTCCCTGGTTATGCTAAAACACGTATACACTCTAAAACACATTATCCAATACAAACATAAAGACAAATAATAGATCATACTGTATATAGACAACCAAATAACTGAAACGACGACTAAAACCAACAATAAGAACAATGACTGAATACGACGATTAAAGAAAACAAAGGAGAAAGAAAGTAATGGTCGAGAAAACTCTAAAAATAAACAATTTAAAATCTCATTTTGTAGAAAATGTACTGTCACACTGTTGAAATCTCAGTAAAAGGTTATTTTTTGGAGATGTTTTCACAGGACAGGGACGATATATACACAATGACTGAGTGACAATATCTTAAAGATTACGATATGTATTGATATTTTCACCTTGCATCCACGATATTGGATGTATCGTTACGCCCCTAATTGACGGCCACTATATTGAGAGTCACTTAAAATCAAAGCTTGAAAAAGCATTGACTTTGTCTGAATGGAAAGTCTTAGATCAGGTTGTTGGGTCTGATTTGTGATGACCTTCCAGGCTGAAGTAAGCACTTCTTGCTTTGTAATTACTAATTCCTGGAAACACACACACACACTTAAAAACACTGAGGCCTGGATCGTCATCCTATCTTCCAGTGTCAGTTTGTTCTAGTATTTGGATAGCCTCCTCTTGGGTTTCTGATTTATCGCTGTTATCTGGTGGATCCATTGGCTTACCTCTGACGGAGATCTAGTAGACGCCGTGAGCCCGGGGTCATGCTCAGTGTACGTCACTTGCTCGATTCACTGATGGTGAATAATGTGATAATGCACCAAATGGAAAAAGAAGGCATTGAAACACGCTGTTTTATGAAGTCGTTACCCAGCGTCCTGTGTTTCTGTGACCGTATTTACTCTGATTCTCCTCCCAGGTGGTCCTCCCCACCTTCATCCTAGAGAAGCGCTCTCTGCTGGAGATGTACGCCGACTTCATGTCACACCCGGACCTCTTTGTGGCCATCACCGACGGCAGCAGCCCGGAGGACCGCATCGTCCGGTTTGTGGAGTACTACCTCACCTCCTTCCACGAGGGCCGCAAGGGGGCCATTGCCAAGAAGCCCTACAACCCCATCATCGGCGAGACCTTCCACTGCTCCTGGAAGGTGCCCAGGAGTCCAGAGGACTCCAAGGAGCCCTCGCAGGGAAGCCCCGAACCGGCCGCCTCCCAGGACCCCTACCAAGTGCGCTTTGTGGCGGAGCAGGTGTCCCACCACCCCCCCGTGTCTGGCTTCTACGCTGAATGCCAAGAGAGGCGGATGTGTGTGAACACGCATGTGTGGACCAAGAGCAAGTTCATGGGGATGTCCATCGGCGTGTCCATGATAGGGGAAGGTAAGCCAGCATGGTTTTTATACTGCTATGTAACCAGGAATCTCAAGAATTACATTTCTGTCTTCATCTATTTATCGTTCCAGGTTGTCTGTATTTGCTGGAGCACGATGAAGAGTACACTTTCACGCTGCCTTGTGCGTACGCACGCTCCATCCTCACCGTTCCCTGGGTGGAACTGGGCGGCAAAGTCAACATCAGCTGCGCTAAATCGGGCTACTCGGCCGTCATCACTTTCCAGACTAAACCATTTTACGGTGGCAAATTACACAAGTGAGTTCCTCTTGTTTATGCAACCTTCACTTTTTGAACACATTTTTGTAATACCTTTCCTCTAAGCAGCTGTTTAAAATAACAAACAACATGAAATGTATTAATTGAACTGTGCTGCCTGCGTTTAGGATAACAGGGGAGGTGAAGCACAACACCACCAATGCGGTGGTGTGTCGTGTGCAGGGCGAGTGGAACGGTGTCCTGGAGTTCAGCTACACCAGCGGGGAGACGAGGGTGGTCGACGTCACCAAGCTGCCTGTAACGAAGAAGAGCGTTCGGCCGACTGAGAAGCAGGGACCGACTGAATCCAGGTCAGGATAGTGGAAGGGTTTATTTTGTTGCATGCTAACAGTTGTTTATTGGGAAGACTTTTAGTTAATCAGTTGCCTCTATGACGTCTTACTCACTTCGCTGCGTTTCAGGCGCCTGTGGCAGCACGTGACAGAGTCCTTACGGCAGAAGGATATCGAAAAAGCCACGGAGCACAAGAGGATTCTCGAGGAAAGGCAGAGGACAGAGGAGAGGCACCGGGCTGAGACCGAAACCGCTTGGAGGACCAGATACTTTGACAGAGAGGTGAGCACGTTAACCACAGTAGGATGATTTATTTTATCATCATAAATGCTCAACAACATAGCTTTTAGTCCTGGTACATTTCTGACTCGATGCTGCAGCTGATGACACGAATGAGGACGCACATTCGGGACAAACAAAGCACAGGCTGTGAAAAGTCACCTGCGTTGACTCTAAATAAATTTTAAATCACCTTCAGCATAATTTCTGTCTCCTGTTAGAGCGTCTCTATTTCAGAGTGTTCTCACCTTGCACTGACCTATGTTAATTTTCCCAAGAATCTGGGTCACTTAAAGGTACTATGAGGAACTTTTAACTGGTCAATTGAATACTGATGCCTCTATATGACCTACATCAGTAAACAACATCATTTTGGCTATTACAAAATCACACAAAATCATGCAGGTTCACCAGAAACTCCTTCAGCTCAGATTCCAGCAGGGCCTCCAGCACGCCATGGACAGACCCGGATCCGGCTTCGCTGCAGCCTTGCAGTCGGAGCTCCGGAGGCTCCTCCTCCAGCCGGGAGCAGAGCTTCCGCCTCGCTGCTCCGCCGGTCCCCGCTGGGAGCCAACACCGACACCACGCTGCTGGAGACCCAGGCCGTATTGCTTGGCCCGCTATAGTGAAGGGAGGCACGGGAGAACCAGAACCGGGACTGAGCGGGGCAGACTGTCAGACGCTGTTGCAGTAAAATGAGAGGATCTCTGGTGTAACACTACTAGAGACCGCCAAAATCAACACAAAATGAAAGTTCCTCGTAGTAGCTTTACATAAACGACACTTGGCAGAGCAGTTTTCTGTGATTATTGATATATTTTTCTACTTTTCTTTTTAGTATTTAACTCTACAAGTTGTGTCCTAATTGCCAAAAAAGTGCAAAGCGTTCTTTCTCCTTCTTTAACAAATCATTTCCAACATTAAACAAATGATGGGATAGATGATGATTGGATTAAATAACCATGCTAACTCGCTGCATAAGATAAAAAGCAAGACCTTATTGATAAATGATAATATTGTGTCTCTTCTTCTCTTCTTCTCTTCTCTCAGGGTGAAGGCTGGAACTATCACAAACCACTTTGGAAAAACTCTGCATTCAAATCCTAGTTCCCTCAGTCCGTATCTTGGATGTTGATATTGTAGATTCAGGTATGTGTGTGTGTGTGTGTGTGTGTGTGTGTGAGAGTGTGTGTGTCTGTGTGAGCGCACACACACGGTCATGAAATGAGAGGATGACCTGCACTGACGTACAGATGAATGCAACATGGGGGAGGAGGACCGAGAGACAGCATGACTGACGGTGTTCTCGAAATCTCGCTCCTGATTTTCACGAAGCCTCGGAGGAGTACAAGCTTCTGTACTGCTGATCAGTTGTTTTTTTTATAATCCAATGTCGGTGAAAACATATTGTTGTACAGGTAATAATGGTACTCTATTTACACAGCCTTAAGATAGTCTGATGAACGATCTGCTGATCATCCTGGATATCTTTTCTTCTTCTTCTTTTCCAAGCTCGTGGTATCACACTAAGGTCAAGTGACTTTTGAGGAGATATCCAACTTAACAAAAACCTAAATAATTGGAATACTGCCTGATAAATGTACTGCTGTGAACATGTTGTAAATTGGATTTAGTGTACTGGAATGTAAATTTGCCGTATATATGATCTTCATCTATGTTAAAGCGCCTGGAAACTTTGCTTCAAATCAAAGTATTTCTCTCTAACAAATATAAACATTCATGACTAAATAAGCAATCAAATAAAAAAAAACTGTTAAGGTACTAACTTTTTAAGAGTTTAACGACCAATAACTCGGCTAATCTGCTTCATCAGGACTGTATGCTTGTGTTTTCATCAGTTTTGATTGACTGTAATCAAACAAACCGACAAGTCGACTTCAAATCTGTGAGGAGAGCACGAAGAAAAAAGGAAAAACTGAAATCGTAATTATAAAGTAAGCAAAAATTAATATTTTATGTTCATGTAGGAACCCATTATTACTCACAGTAGGAAGTTAAAATACATTTTTAGGGCCTTTAAATTAGGGATGCACCAATACCCGGTCCGATACTGACTCAAAACAGCTGGAATTTGAATTCCTGTTTACGTTTTGACCAAGTTGTTGCTGCATTAAAAAGGTTTACAGTTTAATTCCTGTTCATTTTGAAGATATATTACCACCATGCTGGTGTGCGATTTATTATTTTAATAATAAATAACAATTTATATCTATATTTATTTGCTACATTTTGTTTTACAAAGGAAGATTAGCAATGTTTAAGTCAAGCTTGATGTTTCCTTACCCAAAGCCCAGGTATCGGTATCAGTGCATCTTTACTTTAAACCCCAAAACAGTTGAATACACTAAAACAGAAGCCACTTCCACTCAGTCATTGAGTACATTTACATGCACACAATCATCTGATCTCTCGGAGTAGTGCTATCGATCTTCTCGTCTAAGTGAGTAAGCGTAATTCCCAAAATGTCAAAGTTATGTGTTCAAAGAGGTGCACCAAAAACACGCCCTAAATTTGGTGGACTTGTGAGAGAGCCAGTTAAACGTCTCGGTTTGTAACGCAGCCTTTCCTTCTCCTTCCAAGCCCGAGCGCAGATCACCCCGATGACATCACTAAGACATCAGGTAACCTTGATTATGACAATTTCATCATTGATATGAAGTAGATTGTGTGCATTTAGATATACTTATTGATCTGAAGTCATGCAGCTTATCTCTAAATTCTCATTTATCCGATTGTTTGATATTGATATATTGACGAAGACGTAGACTAGCTGACGAATAACCAAATTTGAACTAATGATTGAGTCACGTGAATGCATTGTCTTCTTTTTTTAGTCCTGTGGTTTTGCAGTGGATGGAAACATTCCTACATGCATGATGGCAAAGTCTCTCTGTTCACATTGATTGCAGCAAGTATACTACTCCTGTGTCTGCGTTACTTCAGTTTATAAACGTCTGTTGTAAAAGCTTTTAACCAAATTTGTTTTGTAATGCAAATAAATATAATTTTCTCCGAATGCGTATTAATCCCCCATCTTTGCGCTTTAATTGCTCTTATTTTTAGAGCCACATTTTGTATAGAGACGTTATGATTTCTCGTTCCATCAGTGTTTTAATTCCAATCTGTGATGAACTCTTCTTTGTCCCCCATCCCTCTCCTCTAGCCTCACACTCTCAATGCATCCAAGCATCAAGTAGGACACGGTTCCTATTCTCTCCACCCTGCCATTGATAAGCTACTCCCCTTCACGTCTTGGTGCCTTATGCAAACTCTTCGTGTGTGTGTCTTCCAGCTAAGGAGCACAGCGTTTTCATCAGTTAACCTGACAGAAGCAATGGCAAAATGTATTATTTGTGTGTGTTTCCTTTTAAAGAGTAAGTGCTTCATGTTGAGAGACTTTTATTCTAGGGTTTGTTTTTTGGATTCTACTGGTTGTCTTGCTGACCTATGAAATGCACTGACATTGAAGGAAACCTGATGTTGTAGAAAAATGGAAATGTGTGGAAAATAATCAAATAAATTGCGTATCAGTTGTACACCAAGTTTTCTTACTGTTTGTCATGCATTCAGAAGCACCTTTTTTTTTATTTTAACCTAATAAAGAAATATGGTGTACAGTGCCTCTGTGAGCATTTCTCTGCCAGTGCCACATCCTGTGATTAGTGGGTAATAATGTGGAACCAGTAGTTAATCTGGGTCATTAAAAACTGTAAATGTAGAGCATTCATGCGCACAGGGCGTCTGATATTTAGTGGCCAGTTGAGTACTCATATTGGTTGTTATAATCGTTGGGTTACAGTGACAGGCTTGTCATTGGTTATTGCTCATTATTATTAGAGAAGCAAACATTAAATACTTATTAAACATCACAGTATTTCAAATGATCATTGTGGTTATGTATCTGAAGTTCATGTCTCTATAATGGGATTTCCTTAACCCTCCTATCGTCTTCCCGTCGACCATGCAACTTTTGTCTTCCCTGGTCAAAATTGACCCGGTCTGGTTTGACTATCACTTGTTCAAGGTGAAATCACAGGGAGCACCAACACCAGCAGGTGGTGCCAGAGAGGGAGATGAAAATGATGAATATGCCTCTGAACCAATGCTGGATACAAAATGCTGAGTTATTTTCATATTCGTTGATGTAATTGTTAGGTTACAGTTCTCTATTAGAGAATAAATTGAATTAAATACTTACTTTGGTTATGCAAATGATAATTGTGGTTATGTATCTGAAGTTTGTGTCTCTATAATGGGATTTCCTTAGCCTTTTCCACGCCACCCCTCTTTTTCATAGACCCATTTTTGTCTTTTCTAGATAACAAAGCATTGTTGGTACCAATGATTCCATGGGTTTTCTAGTTTCATATGATACCAGTATCTTCACTGTAGCTTTAAGATTGAGCCTCTTGAAGGGTTAGGGTGGACAGAATGGGACCAACAGAAAAGAAACCGCCCAACGTTAATTTTCTTTACATGACTGAATCTTGTCACTGAACCCATCCATCATTTGACGTCCCCAAAGGCAAAAAAGCTTAAGTTGGAAACCCAAGTCAACAAAGGCCCACACAAGAATTAAGTGAATGTCAGAAAAGAGGTTCTGCAGGTTTGTTACCTATGGACAGAACCAGCCGACGTGTTTCCCCGCTCCCTATTGATATACGGCTACTGTACTTTTCCATCTCTAGATGTTGGTCTGGTTTAGACCGTACGAGTTGCTTAATTCCGGGAGAGCCCTATTTTTCTGCGTCCCACACAAACTGAACATGATGCTGCGTGCGTATGCGTCATTGTGCATGCATAACTGTGGTAAAGCATCAATTCAGAGGAATCGGTAGCCAAAGACGCATGAGATTCCAAGGAATGGACAGAACCCGTTTCTTATTGTCTGGTTTAGACCGAACAAGTTGCTTAATTTCAGGGTCTTTGACTCATTCAGTTTTGCATTTGATCTCTCTGATTGGGTTTTAGCTTTGTATGTCTTGATAACAACAGCATAGTTGGCTTAAATGCAGTATGAAAGGGTTCTTTCATGCTTTCAGAAGCACCTGAACCTTATTTTAACCTAATAAAAGGGTAAAATAGATACAAATTTTGACTATAGGTGAAATCCCAGGGAACACCAACACCAGCAGATGGTACCAGAGAGGTTGATGGTGATGAAGCTGATGGTAAATTTGCCTCTGAACCAATGCTGGATACAAAATGTTAATGTTTTCTTTTGTTCATATGTCTTTATTGATATAATTGTTGTGAGTAACACTTCATTTTACAGCAAATTTCATGCTAATTAGGTGATAATTAGCAAGTATTTTAAATTTCTTTGGAATTACTGCCAATTTACTCCAATATTTACCTCAAAATGTATAAAAAATTACTTTATTATAAACATTATTTAATAATTATACTTCCCAATAGCTGGTAATTTATTTAATACATTTCCAGTAAAAGAATACATACAAAGTGAATTGCTTTATTTCCATGTCAGGTTACATTTGTGTAGACAATAAGTCACACAATGGTGAGATTTAGTCCTATTTTAACCATTAGATGCTATTTTAGCATAGAATTATTAAATCATGTTTATAATAAAGTAATTTTTTATACCTTTTTAGATAAATATTGGGGTAATTTGGTAGTAATTCCTAAGAAATTTCCAACAGGTTACTTGCTAATTATCGCCTAATTACCATGAAAAAAGTGTTGTAAATGGTCCTCCTATTAATACCCTTTGCTTACAGTGATAATGGTGGCAGATTGCTGTGTGGCGTACAGTTGCCAAGCGAGCAATCACTCATTCAGGTGTGTGTTGTGCCCAATAAAACATCAGGTGTGCTGATTGATAATTGATCCCGTCTCTCTTGTTCTTTGTGTGTTTGAAATCCTCTCAAGTAGCTCCTTAGTTACACAAAAGGGCAGAAAGTCGACCCTGATTTAAGTGAAGATAAGTACTAAGAAGGATCCTGTGAGAACAGAAATACGTCATGGACACTTTCGTGTGCAAGATATGCCAGTAAGTACTGCAAGGACTTGTCAGCATAACAGTTTTCTGCATATTCAGATTACATCTGGTCTTGACTGTAGCTGCCTGTTACATCTTGAATGCTGAAAGATATGACTAATGCATTTACGTCTATATATGCATGTGTATTTCCTGCTGCAGCCATGTGAGTCGGAGGTGCCTTATCATTCGGTTTATGACCCCACAAAGGGACTAATCTTCCTCTGCAAACTCATTGTTGGTAAGATCCTCTTAAAAATGGTATTCACATCCAAAAGAAATCATATGAAGAGCAAATAAAATCCATTATGTGAGTCCAGTGGCATGACTAAAACGTCTTGAACGTACTAATCAACATAGGAAGTAAGCAAAATGATAAACTGTGAGGTGTGTTCAAGGGTAATTCACAGCGAGCACCAACACCAGCAGATGGCGCCAGGCAGATTATTATCTTGTGGGAGCAGGATAAGTATCATATCATGAGTGCATCTCACTTTTCTTACAGTTTTCCTGCTGTTATTGTCAGAGGAAATCAACGCCATCTGTGGATGAGCGCTTGGCAAAAGCGGCAGGCTTTCGAACAACATCAAGAGGAAAGAAAGTGGTGGATAATAAACACAATGAGTGTGAGATTGTAGAGTTTTCTTGTGTTTCACCAATGGACTTTTGTTGTGTTTCATCATATAGCCAACCTGGGTGGTTGCAGGTGGACTGGTGTTTACATGATGGTGGGAACTATGGAGGTCTTCAGGTTTGTCCAAATCCCACTTTCTGTACCTTTAAATATAAAGTGTATTATGATTTTTACTTTACCTGTCAGTTGTGAACTCCGTCTTTTGTGTGTTGATATTAATGTAATGTGTCAATAAGGTCCATGTGAGACAGGCAGACAAGCTCTGTAAACTTGGACGAACCTCCGTCGTCGGATCTCAGGCTGTGACTTCTCTCTCAGTCAACACAGTCTGTGTGTAATCGCTCTGCGTGCGACCCGAACGAGCCAATAAAAACTTGTTCTCCTGGCAAACGAAGAGAGAGAGTCCGTCGAAGCTGGACAAACAGGGTCCAGACGAGCCGAGCTGCCGAGGAGGCACAGACCCACTGCGAAGACCAACAGTAGTCTTCTGCCTTTCCTTTTCTGGCCTGGCTACGGTCTTATTATTACTCCGTCTCTGTTTTCACTCTCACACTACAGTCTCATCTCTCTTCCTGCTCTTTGAAATGCCTTTCATACGCTCTTCACATCGATTTGATGTGAGGCAGGTTTGAGATTAATACATCAACACTGTAGCACTGAGTTGTGAGACATATTGGAGTTGATAAAGTCTCCCAGAGACGGCTGACTTCAGCTGTTTCCATGCCTGGAAGTCATTTCACTGGATAATAAAGAACAGTGAAATGTCAGTGTAACCTTAAGGGATACTCCTTTAAGTATTTAAGGGATGTTTGGTCTCCAGTGGGAATTTAATACCCCTTAAATATCCAAATCTCTTACTACACACACATGTAGCTCAGGCCCCCTGTCAGCAACGCCTCGTACTTGATCATATGTCATTATTATAATAAAAAGACTCCATTTGGAGTCAAAATTATACAATTAAGTTGTTGTTTGTTATTGATTTTATACTGTGCACAATGGTAGAACGTGATGATGCTCAGGGTAGATGTCATGGTTAAAGGCTCCATCGTGTGCTCATCGCCTCCTGTCGTGGATATCAGCAGTAGTTTAGAGCCAGATTCCCTTCAAGAGGTAGAAAACCCATTTGGCACACTTTGGGTATCCAAGTGGCCAAATGGAGAGTCCGCCTGGTCCTATTCTGACTAAAACCTTTGTAGAGTCTATGTGCTTTGTGTTATTTATATCTGCTTTGGCACAGATGTAGTCCAGGAGTTGCTGATTGAATTCAGTGGCATTTCTGTTGTGGCATCATTGCTATAATGGTGTTATCCACTGTCTAATATGGAAAACATGTTAGGCGAGGATCAAAATGCCCATTTTTCCTTTGGTTCATCACAGTTTACTCAGGCATAGTAACAGTCACAATGTTACTCACACTGGGGATGAATTCTCTGAGGTCTTACCTATCCATAGAGACCAAGATCATGCAGATAGAGCTGGTAGTTGTGGAGCTATTGTGGTCGACAGGCGGGTCTGTTACACGCTTTGGCGTGATAGCGGGTGTCTCAGCCTGTGTGGCAGAAGAAGGCCGGGGTCAGTTTACTCTGCTCCTCGGAGGAATGCTGGGAATTGTTTGCACTGTCTGCTTCAACTTCTGCTGCTACTACCCAGCTTAGTTTTTGCTGTTTCTGGATGCACACACACAAACACATGCATAAACTCCTTTATTTTGCCTGTCGAGATATGCATCTGTGTTTTATGTTGCAGCCTGTAAAGAGCCCTTTGGTGTCACGGCTGCAGCCTGTTTGTCTTAATGATGTCTGAGTAGCTTTGGATGGAAACAGTCTATTGTGTGTGGCTCTGTATCACGTCTGAGTGTGTGCTTTTGAACCCGTAATAGACAGAATCTGGGATCAACATTCGGTTTCTGGCGGTCTGGTTTTTGAGAGGCGTAAAAGTGAGCCTGTTTTTGAAGATATTAATGCAAATATTTTGCCAAGTGCGGAAATAAAACAGGGCTTTGTGGCTTCATCTGTCACACAATCAGGAAGGAATTCAGCTCAAAGTCACATGCACAAAAAAAAGTGTTTCTGTTCAACATCACTCTGACAAATGTTCCCGAAAACACATGACAAAACCCTCTAATGATACTTTCAACGGTTTCACAACATGGGGCCGAAATACCTGTGGTTTGGTGCTCCTCGTGGTTCAAAGTGTGTAATGTGTGCTGCAAATTGCCCGTGGAAGAGGTGGCTGTAAATTCCCACCCGACCACTGACTACAGCGTGACCTGCAGGATAGGTGGAAGAAAAGAAATCCATCATTTATGTGGAAACGATCCTTTAATTAGTCTGGACGGCTCTGACAGCCGTGTTTCATGGAAAAGAGACAAGCTTCTGGCTCATTGTCTAGTGTTTTTAGGTTATTATATTTCATACCTTTGCCTCCGGTGAGACAGCTGCCATTCCTGACTGCAGAATAGAGAGCTTGTTCACGTTAGAAAATAAAATCACTGTCTGGTCACACCCAAAAATGGCACAGTGGTCCAGCTGGTACTGAAGTTTGGAGATGTATTAAGTAGTTTGGGTCGTACTAGAGGAAGAGGAAAGCTGTGTTGGTGTGCTTCTCATTGAGAAAGGCAGGGTTATATACAACTAGATGAACTCCAGGTGACAACATTGCATATATTTACTTCAGCTCTGGCAGAAAATCAACTGATCGTGGCGAAATAAATTAATTTCATTCCCAAATTTAGCTGTTTTAAAGGTCGACTCCATCTGCGTTCTTTTGCGGGTTAATTCAAATGGAAACGTCCACTCAGCTGTTATCAAAAAGTGGTGACGTAGGTTACCAAATTAAGCTAATCAATCACACTAGCTGAGTCAACGTTGGCTGTGCTATGTTTGGAAATAACTAAAAGGGTTAGTTTGAATTTTTTGAAGTAATGTAAAATGAGGTCAAATTACGTTTTTTTCTCAGCGGAGTCTGGTGGCTTTGAAGAGAGCGATATTACGGCTTCATTTCAGGGCTGTCTGACGTAGGGTTGGGCGATATGGGCGATTTATCTCGCCGTCAAACAGTCCTTTGTGACGGGGAATTGAAGCCATTATATCGCTGTCTCTCAAAGCCGCCAGACTCCGCTGAGAGAAACGGTAATCTTACCTCTCAGAACTTGGGAGTTGCTGGTCTACCGCTGCCTCGATCGGTTAGTCATATTTATTTAATAACTGTAAAATGTCTCTCTGAGTGCATATCTTGGTCAGGATTGGGACCAAATGTTAGACTCAAGCCAAACTCCAGCTTGCTGTAAAGTCCTCTAGTAGAAGCAGAAGTAGAAACAAGGCCAAAATGGCTCAGACCAAAGTGTTTTTATTTCATTTTGGAATCTTTCACCTTTACTTAGAATCTATGTTCAATGAAGCAAAGCCTCCCTGAGACAAATATGCTATAACGTGTTATTAATCCATCTTACTTTTAACCATATTAAGTTTATTTGCATGTGGGAATGCAGAGTTTAACACTTGTACGGAGTTCAAAGCAAACATTTACCCGATCCCCTGGACATGACTTCTTCTTCTTCTTCTTCTTCTTGTAGGCTAATTCCTGAATCCACACTGTACCGCTCTGCCACCACTCCCAACGGCACCGCTATTAAACTCATGTTTATGTTCTGTTTCATGCCGTCTGGATCCGTTTTATAAGAGCATTGCAAAAGAAATACTAGTATGAGGGAGAAAGAATCACATCTTTGTGTTGTGACCTTTAATACTTTCTGGTCTCCTGCTTATTTATGTGTCAGATATGTTAAAATCCCCTCGGGCAAATTTATAAGATTTATATACTTTACATATTGACCTAAGCTATTATAGACAATAACTACGCCGCTTAAATAGCCTGCAGAGATTTTGCATGCAAGGATCATGATACATGAATGAAAAAACATAATTTCAACAGCCCTGTTCTTTTCTAAATTTAGATAATTATAAAGGCATTTTTTTCATATTTAATAAATATTTTCCCACAGAGTTGCATCAAGTATCGATCTTTTATTATGTAAACTATTAACCTCTTAACAATCCGACGGTCCGGTTGTTGTTCTGTCTTTCAGAAGTTGTAGCGGACTCAGTTTTAAAGCTAGAGTGAAGATATTGATATCATATGAAACTAGAAAACCTGATGAATCCATTGGTATCAACCATGTCATACTAGCTTGTTGGGAAGAATGCTAAATAATGCTGCAAAGTTTGGCGAAGAAAAACTGGCATGGCCATTTTCAAAGGGGTCCCTTGACCTCTGACCTCCAGATATGTGAATGAAAACTCTGAGATGAATGGAGTGAAAACTTTATCCTATTAGATATTAGATAAGATACAGATGTTGACAAACTGCATGATTTGCATTTGAAAAAAGGTAATAAACCGTAATATATCATATCTCAAAATGTTTAAAACTGCATTAAGATCGTATCGTGACTTAAGTGTCCTGATGATAGTACATATCCAGCGTAATATTTGTGTCTTCTCTGCATAACCTGAAATCTAATGATGCCTGTTTCAAAGAAGAAATGGCTGCAATAAGCTTCACTTTATTTATTTATTTATTTTTTTATACCTATACTTTATTTTTTCCCCTTTTTTAAGGTTGTTTTCGTATATGCGTTTTACAGTTCGTAATTAAAATAGTTTATAAACCAATTTTTTAAGTAGTTGAGCTTAGCGATGAACACACTAAGTACACCAGAGAAAACAACATCAACATTCAAAATTAAATAAAAATAAATAAAATAAAATTAAAATAAAAATAAAAATTAAAATAAATAAAATAAAAATAAAAAAGTAATATTAATAATAAAAAGAGAAAAAAGTAATAATAATAAATGAAATAAACAAATAAGTTAATAGAAAACAAAAAAAGGGGGTCACCTCCAGGCATATATTTATGTGCATGCATGCTAACCTATATATGTATATTTTTCCTTCTGTCAGAGTCCATCTCTTCTCAAAAACATCCTCCATATTCCTAATGTTGTGAGTTCCCTTTTCTATATCTTTTACTTCTTGAATTAAACTTTTAGTTTTTTATTTCTTATGTGCTTCAGTGCTGCGATTCTGAGTATTCTAAATAAGTAACGTTCATCTTTACCGAGACTAATTTGGTGTTTCCTCGATGATATGCTCTGTTTTTAAATACTGAAATGAAAATGTCTTCTTATAAACTTAAAAACTTCTGACCAAAACAAATTGCATGACTGCATGTGTAGAAAATGTTTAAATGTTTTTTTGCGTTACTCAGTTTCTTCAGCACTGAGGTCTTCTTTTATTTCAGGTGTCAAGGAAACAAGCTTCACTTTAAGGGCAAACTCAAACCCAGTGAGCCCAGACTTTGGCCAGACTGCAGCCCGACATGCACAGACAATGACTCAGCGGCTTTTCAAGCTTTTTTTTTTTGGATCCACCTAAAATTGATTAATTTACTTCCCACCATCAAACACCGGGGGTTTCCAGTCCACACACGTATTTGGCCCTCGTTCCAAGGGCAGCGGAGGAATGAAAACCAAAGCGTTTGGCTCCAACTTGCAGCCAAATAAATAAAACACTGGAGAGCGAGGCTCTCCTTAAGCTGCGGTGTTCTCTCGTATACATGCAGTAATCTTGACGGACAGAGATTACCTTCATGTCCAAGGCCGGAGAAGAGTGCTCCGAGTCAGATGACAAGCAGAGTTGACATAATGGGGATGAAAGTGGGGAAAGTTTAATTCTGTGCATATGCCGCGGAAAACATACCAGTCACTGTTTTATCTGCAGTATGAAAAGTTAAAGAAAGGAAGTCCGAACTGATTTGAACATTAGATACTTTAATCTGTTATAAATTAGTGATATTCTGGCAAAACAATACGCAGTTATGACTAAATAACTACCCTGAGAATATATTAATATCATACAGTTACAGTAAATGTTTCTTAACCTCCAGAATATTTAGAAAATGCAGTATTATGACACGTTAATTTCTCTGTACCGTTACAAAAAAGGACAACTGTGTCGTCTATCTCTGTACAGTGAATATCTTTGTGTCATCTATCTTTGTGTTATCTATCTCTGTACAGTGAATATCTTTGTGTCGTCTATCTTTGTACAGTGAATATCTTTGTGTCATCTATCTTTGTGTTATCTATCTCTGTACAGTGAATATCTTTGTGTCGTCTATCTTTGTACAGTGAATATCTTTGTGCAGCATCTTTTAAGTACAAGTATAAGTCAAGTATACTTAGACTTTTCTGTATACTTGTCACTATGAGTCAAGTATACTTATATAAGTAGATCTCTAATAAGTACGTAAAAAGTACGTTTTAAGTTTAAAAGACTAATAGCACACTTGAATAAACGTCCTTTGGGTAAGGAGTAATGTCATCCAATAAAAACACATTATTGACAGAGTATTATCTTTTCTTTTAATCGCAGTAATACCCAAAGTTGCACATTTTTCCGGTGCTTTTAATCAAATTACCGTCTAGTGCAGTCAGATTTAATTATAAATGGTTTTTGGCAGGCGTGTGTGTTCAGGTGTGTGTGTGAGTGTATATATGAGGTGTGTAGGAGTTTGGTGACTGACGGACTGCAGAGAAGCAGAGAAAGTAAACATTTATGTATCATATTCTCCATATTTCATAATGTGATTACTCTAATCCTGTTGAAGGTAACCCGTCACACTCCTGCCCAGAAACACACTAACACACAGCCATAAAACTCTCTACAATAGCTCTATTGACGGAGACGTTTTGAGATATGTGAATGAACCGTGTGACTGCTCTCTCCTCATGAGGACAGAACAGTTGCATTATGGGTTGGTGTAGGAAGCTTGGCTCATACTAGGGAGTAAAAGTTGAGATATCTCAACGTCAGCGTCTTCAACGTCTTAAATCTGTCTCTGGAAAACTTTATGGAAGTGTGTTACTACTTTGCATTTTCTGTTTTGTTGTTGTACAGCAGTGGTAGAAAGTAACTAAATACATTTACTCAAGTACTTAAGTACAATTTTGAGGTACTTTACTTGAGTATTTCCATTTTCTGCTAATTTATATACATCTACTCCACTACATTTCAGAGGTAAATATTGTACTTTTTACTGCACTACATTTATAATAAATGATAATAATAATAATAATAAATGATAATAATAATAATAATAATATATTATAATAATTTAATAATAATAATAAATAAATAATATATAATAAACAAATAAATGATGATGTATTATCATGGATAAAGATATCGTATTTATTCACAATAATAAAATAATAATAATATAATATTGTAATAATATGATAATATAATAATATAATAATAATAATAATAAAATATTATAATTATAATAATAATAATAATAATGTATAATATATAATAAACAAATCAATTATGATGTATTATTATGGATAAAGATATCCTATTTATTCACAATAATAAAATAAATATAAAATATATAATTAAAAAAATAAGCCCCACCTTTACCAGCTGCAGCGTTTGACTAATGCATCAATAATTATAATACAATAATAGAATATATATATATATATATATTTTTTTTTTAAATGGGCCAGTACTTTTACTTTTGATACTTTAAGTATATTTTGATGCAAGTTTTACTTAAGTAAAATTTTGAATTATGTCTTTTCTTTGTAACAGAGTATTTTTTCACTGTGGTATTGTTACTTTTACTGAAGTAAAAGGTCTTAATACTTCTTCCGCCACCGTTTTTTCTAGTCTTGTTTGTCCAAATATCGATTACCTGACAGTAAAGTGAGAAACCCTTGACCTCTGACCTCAAGATATGTGAATGAAAATGCCTTCTATGGATACCCACGAGTCACGAGAACAGATGTGCTATTAATTTCCGATCAACCACGATTAACTATGTACTCGATTAAATACTTTAATCGATTGACAGCCCTAAAAATGACACTGCAGTACTCCCAGAGCCGAAGCTAATCCAACCATCTACTTCAGACAGCAAATTGGTGTAGAAACGCTTCATTATTCCTGGTCTGCTGAAACCTAGACGATTGCATCATACTTAGGAAAACATCCACACGCATTCCACACGTCGACATATTTCCAGCGTGGCGACACGGACGAAGCAGCACAGCACAGGAGTGGAGGTGATTTCTGTCCTCACATCAGACCTAATGACCCCAGGAAGCGTTGGTCAGCGTCTAATGACCCTCTTCCTGTGATATCACGTGGAACCGGCGTGCTTCGGTTTGTAATTGGCCTGACTTCACCAAAAAGGAAAACACGCGGTGACAAAATGAATAAACAGTATTCAGTTGCCTTTCCAGCCCGACGTGTAAGTGGCACGACCACTGTTATGTTTTATGTTTTCACAAGCTGTCGCATGCTGCGGTGAATGGCTCACTCACTGAGGGCAATTAACATTCATTAAAGCACAGGTTTGGTGTTTATAAGGGCACAAAATCATGCACAAACGTAAATTAAAGCTCCAGTGGTAATATTTAACATGCATTTTGTGTGCAAATAGCAAATTCAGTTCAAAATGCAACTTAGATTCAGCTGAAAAAGTGCTGTGAAACTGTTCTACTGCCTTTTCATGTCTCTTATTTTGGATCTAAACAGTAAATAAAGTGACCACAGAGTTTTCCAAACTTCCTTCTTCTTTCTCATGTTACCGCGCCGGCGTAGAAATACACTTTGGTATTACGAGCACATGGATACCGTTCATCAAAAACAGATTTCTTGAGATTTAATTTAATGCATGTTCTTGGAAATTTGTTCTCAGAGCAGTGAGACAGCTGTGACACTGTCTCTGAACTCTGGGCTTTTGGATTTGTTAACTCAAAGCACAGAGTTAGGTGGTTCAGAGTTTTGAGATGTTGACTCATTTTAAGCCCATAAAGTTTATCAGAGGAATAAGAGCTGTGATTAATTAATTAGCAATGACACAAAAGAGGTAAACATAGCTTTTTTTACAGGAACAGAACAGGTGTAAATTATAAAATAAATGAATGATAAATGACTGCTTCAGTTTCAGGGTCATGACTTGCGGAGACACTTGATTGGATGGCAGCTGTCGTTAATGTTAATTAGTAACACCTGTGCTTTCCCTGCTGTGACAAGTCAACATGTCTGCTGTGAAAAAGACCTGTGAAGCTTTAAGAAGGTAAACAGCTCTTGGTGTTTTCGTGTTGCTATTGCTTCACTCATCTCTTAATTTTCAAAGTAAAAGCGAACTTACTTGTCAAAGTGTCAGCAGTGAAAAGGGCATATTGGCAAGAATGTGGCGATACGATACGTATCATGATACAGAGGTTACGATTCAACACATCGTGATACTGTAAGCAATATTTTTTAAATCTAATATTAGGAAAACGATATAAAAATGTCTCTTGTATGTATTTTTTCTATTTTTATTGTAATTTTTTCACTATAATTTCACTTAAATTTTGCACTCAAGTTCTTAAAATGAGAAAATACTTTTCATTTTGTCAAGTATTTAAGTCACACAGGAGTATAAACAAATATAGGCTTTATCATGTGGTTATTTTATATAGAGTATTTATGTATTGAATTACCAGAAAACATGTCCAGAGAATACATAAATGTACAGGGAGGAAAAATAACATGTTTATTTATACTTACTGTATATTAGGAGAGAAGATAAGATAAGTATATGAAAGGAATTAAAAAAGGATAACTAATTAGATAAATGAACACAAATAAAATAAAAATGAAAGAATAAAAAAATATAATAATAATAATAATAATAATAAAAATTAGAATAGAAATAATAATAATAACAATAATAATAATAATAATAATAATAATAAGCAAAAATAAATAAATAGAGAAAAATAAATAGGGAAAGGAAAAAAATAATAATTATAATTCATTCATTCATTCATTCATTCATTAATAAATAAAATAAAAAAGTGATAATAAATCACAACGAAAAATACCAACAAAATGAATAGAAGAATAAAACATGCTAAATTTTGATAACTATTGTTATCAAGATATGAAATTATGGCTATATCGGCCAGCCCTAACCGCCATATACTGTACATAAAATCTGAGTAAAATAAAGTTTTGCATCTGCATTTATCACAGTAACATCCAACATCACAGAGCTACTTTCACATCTCTTTACAAATGAAATAACTAACTTGACTGAGTTCATCTTGCATCCCTTCCTATGATGCACACTCTTAGATTAATCTGAGAAGTTACACGTTTCCTGTTCTATTCAGCCAATTAAGCTGTTTTATGACTTCACTGTCTTGTCAGTGAACCACAGTCAAGAGCTCAAAGGAGAAGCGAAAGGGCTGAATGATTTTCTCGGTCCGTGCCAGACCTTGTGCCGTCTGGCTTTAGCGAAGGGATGAAGACAATCTGTCGTCTCCAGAACCTTTTTCGTATCCGGCTGCCAAACTCTCAAACCCATCCACCAAAGATGGAGAGGAACATTGGAGTCACAGCTCCGACTCAAAGCAGCCTCTGAGACGAGCGGATTAACAGCCAGACAGAAAAATTCAGAGGTGGTCATGAGAGAAAGAGAGAAAGAGAGAAAGAGAGAGAGTCATCACCGCATTAAGTAACCGGTTCCAGCAGGAATCAGCTTGTTTCTCAGCGAGGAAGTGCTGCAGACGGTGTTGACTGATGCAGAACCCTTTACGTTGTTCACCATCTGTATGTTGTGACTGGTATAGAGAGTTCGGAGGACCATTAGTCTTCTTGCCCCGCAGCTGTGACTAGTATTTAGTTTGTTTCATGTAATGACCTCATGTAGCTACAGTCAGGAGCCGCATCTGTAACGTCCTCTCCAGCCAAAAAAAGCACAAAAGCACTCGACAACGGACGAAAAACAGATCCAGAACGTAAGACAGAGCTCTGTTACAAATTACTGCATGTACACACATCAGAGCTTTTTTACCAAGGCAATGAGGAAAAGTCACATTTCCATGTTGGAAAAGCTTCCAAAAAGAGGTGACAAAAGATGTATGAAACATTTAAAAACTCTTGAGAGAGTTCATTAATCTCTCCGCGAGGCTTCGGGACTAATCGTAGTCGAGGTCCGGCATGATGGATGAGGACTCGGAGGTTTCTCAGATAGTTATCGTGTGATTGCTGCACATTCTTCCTCCATTTTGGAACACTTTTTTGCCTCTTTCAGCACATATTTCATGTAATCTTCTCCAAACTTGGTACATACCATCCTTAGATGATCCCGAACAAAACTTATGAGTTTGTCTTTTGAACTTTTGAAGGCGTGGCCTGATGCACTTAGAGGTTTTCTATACGACTTTAGGAGCATTAATATATGTAATCTGATCTTCTCCGTGCTTTGTTTACGTAGCCGGGCTGGCTGCAAGTGTCTTTTAGTGCATGTGAGCGTGCCTCATTGGCTAGCTCAAGGCCGGAGCGCTACACTGCTCTCATACAGCGGTTACAGCTGATAACGCCGTCCCGACCAACGGCGCCGTTGCAGAAGCATCGTTAGTTTCGTTAGCTCCCACAATTTGGGAAACTCTTGCAAGATGGTTAAGGTCAGGCGTTGACCTTGAATAGTTAAGCTTAAGATAGGTCGTTGGGCAGCAAGTCATGCGAGAATTTTTGCACGTTTTTGCATGTTTTTGTAATTTGCAGGTTACCTTCTAAACACGACCCCGCCGGCTCAGCTGTCAACATGTTGAGAGCCAAGAAGAGGCAATAGAAATCTCACATTTATCACCTTTAACGGGCAACAGCTCTTCAATGCTAAATTGGATTGCAACCAAATTTGGGAATCTTGTACATACAGCCACGTTGCACAAGTGTGTAACATCTCATACAATTCTACCTGCAGGGGGCGCTACAGTAGCAGTAAAACAAGATATTTTTTACAATTTTGCGGATTTTAATTAAATTAATTTTTATTTTATTTATTTATTATTTTTATTTTATTTATTTATTATTTTTATTTTATTTATTTATTATTTTTATTTATTATTTTTATTTTATGTATTTTTATTTATTTTTTTCAATTTATTTGTTCTACATTAATGTTTTGTTTTGAATTATGTATTTTTTTTCTTTGTTAATTTCCAATGCATATCTATAAAACCAATAACATTGAGCATGTCCATGGCATATTTATGCATGGCACCAACAGCCCCACCTTGTGGCCATTAGTAAAACACCACACTACTTCAACTATTAACTGTCGTATCTCTTTAATGTAATATTCTATGGTACCCAAATTCAGCAGAAATGTACCTACTGTATGTCCCTTGTACTTACTGTGAAAATGCAATATATGTTTTGAAGCAATCATATGTATTTTCTTCAGGAAATGCAAATATTCTAGTTGACTTTAGCATTTTAGCAGGCAGCGGTAAACACTTTAAAAGGTGTATTAATTGAATAATGTGTCTTTGTGCTGACTAACAGATACTTCTAAATCATAATTGACAGTTTTAACATGTGCAAGGATTTCAGAACTGAACTTACTTTTCTGTTTTCACGTTTAGGTGGCATTAATGTATGATACGGAAACATATAATATTAGACTGGATGAGGATTTTAGGAGTGTAAACTTGCCCAAATCTAAAGAACAGCGCTTCCAATGTTAGCCTAAAAACTGATAGCATCCAGGTAAATTAAATATTGCTTACTTCCAAGTCAGCCGAGCATGTTTGCAGGTCGTTAAAGCAGATAAATCAAGCAAGAAATTAAAGATTATATTGTCTTTATTTGCAAGAGTTACAATGAGGCCCTGCAGGAACTGAGACTCAACTCGCTAAAATGCAAAAACCCTCTTCCTCACTTTGCTTCTGCCAAGCCAGTGGTCACATTTTACAGAAACCCGACTGATGAGAAGATTGTAATGGCTGTGCTTGTGAAATAGGTCACTGGCTCCAGTCTGAATTCTCACACTTTTCCAGTCTACAATGAAACGCCAGACGCAGTCTTTAATAGACATCTTTTCCCCTTCCTCTCTCCTAAATGCTCAATTATTTCCTTTCTCTACCAAATAACCAAGAGGTGCACCGGAGGAAGGGGAAGGTCTGCATTTTTCTGAGTTGTTAGGTGACTTTATGAGATGTTCTATAGCAGACAGGTCCAAAATCGACAGCTGTGGCTCTGCTAAATGGGAGAAAGTCAGGCGATCTGAGTGGTACTCAAATCTGTGGTGACAGGAGCGGAGCCAGGGTACACTGTCGAATTCTCCTCCCTTCTCCTGCATCTGTGGCTTGTTTTTCTTCCTTTTAGAGAAGCTCACAAAAAATGTCTTATATCGCAAATAAGTTTATTAATGCCGCATGTAAAAGAAACCATTAAATGTAAACTCTAAAACCTTTCGAGGCAGCCAAATCAGAGCGGAGGTTTAAATCTAGGGCCTTAGTTTGGACAGCTTTACTCACCGTTAATAGAAACAAGCTCTAGCGAGGTGATCGAGGATAAACTACATGTGTAATGCCCCCGACTATGTTCCCGTTACCCTCCGACGATCATGTCAGGGAGAGGTGCCAGGAAAGGAAATAAAGGAGGAGAGCGCCCACGAAGAGTTGATAGTTTTTTTCCGATGTCCACTTCACTTCATTTCAGTGTTTTGTTGCTTTTGGAGCATTAACATACTTCTCGTTTTTTGCCAAATGGTAGATGAAACCCGCGCTATGATGACTGGATTAATCACATTTCAGTCAATCACATGGATCAAATAGCTGCTGCAACATTAGGAAAAAGTTAACCATGGATAAACTTCAGAAAATAATGTAAATGTCCAACTTTTCATGGGGTAAAATTTCATACATTTTGAAGACACCCCAGGTTTAACTAGACGATATCATCATGAAACTTCCCTAATTTTTTTTTTTTTTGTATTACAAGTTTTCTGAAAATGTATGTTTAAATATGCAAATGAGGCATCATCTTAGGAAATATGCGCTAATTTTCATACATTTCCAGAACAGAATATAGATATGAATTAAATTGGAAGGTTTGGTGTATGTAAGTGCTACTGACGTGAAGATTTCTGGCTCAGCGTTAAAGAAAAAGCTAATTTTGGGAAAACAGCCTTTTAAAGATATGGATTGTAAAATTTCATACATTTTGAAGACACCCCAGATAAATAGGGTAAAAAAATTCAATAATAGATATCACCATGAAACTTCCCTAATTGATTACTGACATTAAGACAATTATTTTTTGTATTACAAGTTTTCTGAAATGTTATGTTTAAAAATGCAAATGAGGCATTATCTTACAAAATATGCGCTAATTTTCATACGTTTCCAGAACAGAAAAAACCTTCAGAATATAGATATGAATTAAATTGGAAAGTTTGGTGTATGTAAGAGCTACTGACGTGAAGCTTTATGGCTCAGCGTTAAAGAAAAAACTTTAAATATATGGATTGTAAAATTTCATACATTTTGAAGACACTACAGGTGAATAGGGTAAACTTTTTAACTAATAGATATCACCATGAAACTTCCCTAATTGATTACTTACATTAAGACAATTATTTTTTGTATTACAAGTTTTCTTGAAAATGTATATTTAAATATGCAAATGACGCATTATCTTATGAAATATGCGCTAATTTTCATACATTTCCAGATCAGAAATCTGAACCTTGGATAAATCCATGTTAAAAAATTTTGATTCATTTTGTTGACACATTAGAGTCAAAGATTATTACGGGGGGGATCCTCTTTTCATCACTTCATAAATCAGAAAATACCATCAACAGCCATAAAAAAATCAATTTTCGCCATGTTTTTAGGAATAAAATGTTGTATAAATCAGGTTATGAATGAAATATATACAATTCTCTCTGTACAACCCTTAAGAATATAGATAGGAATGAAACTGGAAAGTTTGGTGGATGTAAGTGCTGCCAAATGGAGATTTCTGGCTCGTAGTCTGAGAAAAAAATAATTTTGTAAAATTTCATACATTTTGAAGACACTACAGGTGAATAGGGTAAAATCTTTAACTAATAGATATCACCATGAAACTTACCCAGTTGATTACTTGCATGAATACAATTATCTTTTGTATTACAAGTTTTCTGAAATATTATGTTTACATATGCAAATGAGGCGTTATCTAATGATAACTTTTGATGAATTTAGGAGAAATCTACAGACGCAAATAGTCAAAGTAGTAAAATAAACACTTAAATGTGTATTTTGGATGTTTTTTAGAAGACATATTATGGACGCCCCAAATCTCAAATTTGACCAATGTATGAAAAACATCATGAGGAATCAGGATACACAAAGTTTAACAGAGCATCCGCCTTTTAGCATTACTCACAAATGCGAGCTGCCAATCCACAGATGAAAGGAAGCTGATTGAGGAACAGGAAACAGGGAGCAATAAGAGTCATTGGCAGGGTTTTCTGCGCTCTTCGCGTTTCTGAGGCAACTTGGCCTTGAGATCTGAGTCTCAGGTTACTAACATGAACAGGAAGTCTGCATGTAGACAGGTATGAGGTCAGTATTTCCACGCAGCTGACTTGTTGTTCTCTCTGATTTATGATGTTGGGAAAACAGTTTGCTGCTCTGGACTCTGTCAAATTGAAAATGACAGCAAGACGGACAATAAAAAAATGAAGAATAGGTCCATCTACTAGATTTTAAAAATAGTCAGGTTTGTAGGTGACTCTTTTCTGTCCATGTTAACTGACCAGTGAGTGAAGTCATGATTATTTGAATGGCAAATTACTTTAACAAGCACAAATTAGCACGGTGAATTTCAGCACAAAGAAGCTGACAGTAAAATCAGTCAGGGGGTTTTCTGGAAACCCAAATGTTTTCTTTGTAAGCAGTTCCTGCACGGCGAGAACATGTTAAAGAACTGAAATAGCAACACAAACAAAAACACAAAGAATAATTCCTCTAAATGTGAACCAGCTGTTCAGAGTATGCCTCGGCTTGTTGCTTCCACACAGCGAGGACTTTGGACAAAAGATGAATATTTTCAACATTTTACCCCCAAAGAGTTGCATGAGAGAGCTGCATATAATCACAAACCAAATCCTGCATCCCCGGAGTGGCTCCAGGGATGGCGATGAATGCTTATGATGGACAGGTCCAACAAACACAGGACTTTCAACTAGGAGACCGGTGTTTTGTTTTGATTTGTTAGTGATCTTTGTGACCTTTGTGACGTAGGTATTTTACTTAGTTTACGTTCTTATTTTTCTTAGTTTACGTTCTTATTTTTCTTAGTTTACGTTCTTATTTTACTTAGTTTACGTTCTTATTTTTTTAGTTTACGTACTTATTTTTCTTAGTTTACGTTCTTATTTTACTTAGTTTACGTTCTTATTTTTCTTAGTTTACGTTCTTATTTTTCTTAGTTTATGTTCTTATTTTACTTAGTTTACGTACTTATTTTTCTTAGTTTACATTCTTATTTTACTTAGTTTACATTCTTATTTTTCTTAGTTTATGTTCTTATTTTACTTAGTTTATGTTCTTATTTATTTTTCTTAGTTTACATTCTTATTTTTCTTAGTTTACATACTTATTTCAAGGCCAACCATGACCTTTTTCCTAAACCTAACGAAGTGGTTTTGTTTTCTAAACCTAAGTGAGTAGTTTTGTCGCCCCCTGCTGGTTCTGCTCCTTCATACATGCGTGTAATATTCACGCCTTGGCGAGGCAAAACACGACACTGACACGCTATCCTCTGGATATCCTCTTTGGCGTGATACCAGGTTGTGAAATTTGGTACAGATATTCATGGTGACGAAAAACTGGGGGTAACTCTTGTGAGATTGTTAAGGTTAGGCTTTGACCTTGAATAGTTAAGGTTAGGATAGAGAGAGAGAGAAAGCATGACTCTAAACTCTTCGTCTTGAGGGATTCGTCTCATTCTTGCCTTATTTTACTGCTCAAATAAAGGGAGAAAGAACGAGAGCAAAGTGATACTCTACCCTGAAATAACAAGGTTCATTCCCTCGTCCATATTGTCCTAATAGTCCGTAAAGTGGAAATTTAAACACGCTGGGAAAACTCCGTCTCCTGAGGAAGATACAATCGGAAACTGAACAGAACAGCCTCTAAGTGGGCCTCGTGGTTGGCTGGTTTTATCAACTACTGTGTGTGTGTACTGTGGTAGTCCTCTCAGCTCTGACCTCAGCCGGAGTGAGACCCTGCCCTTAAATCTCTCTGCATGCAAAGAATGCAGCGAGACGTCCAAGTCAAACGAGAATCTTCCTCCCCGTGATATACAGTCGTGCAGCTGATTGGGCCTCCAGTTTGTCTCTAATAACGTCTTCCAGTGGTGGTTTCTCTCTCTCTCTCTCACACAGATCCTGTTATCCTCTTTTCTCTTTTCCTCCCTCCTTCTCCTGCACAGATCCAGTGTTTCTCCTCTCTCAGCTCCACCCACCTGCAGATAAAAGCCAAACCCTCAACCAGAGCTGCTGTTCAGCGTCTGTCCCAAACTCCTCAAAGCGTTGTGATACTTCCACCCTGCAGCAGCAGCAGCAGCAGCAGCAGCAGCAGCAGCAGCACACAAAGGTAAGGGATGCATCACCACTGGAACAGCTGGATTGGATGATGTTTTGGTTGGCATGTTTAGGTCACACTCATTAGATTTGATTGATTTTTAATGTGTTTCTCTTGCGTCCGATTGCCCTGGATCATTTTCCCTTTCCCTCTTGGAAAAAAAAAGGACAAATCACGTCCTGTTTCTTTCTTTTGGGGATGGCACGTGAGGAAAAAGAACAAAAAAAAAACCCTCCAAAATGTTTCATAAGACATTCATAAAGCTCTCTGCTGTGCTGACAGAAGCCTCTGCAGATATAACAGTTTTCCAAATGCAAAGAACATCCAAAAAGAGACACCTGGGAAGTATAACTCAGGCTTAAGCTTGTTAAAATAAATGCACGGTGCAGCGTCTTGACAGGATTTAGCACCAGTTAATGGAATGTCTTGACATTTCGGAGATTTTAGTTGCACGTCTTTCAACAAAGAGGGGGAAAAAAGGTGGAGGCACTTTTTCATCCAGTGTTTGAGGAAGAGAAATATCCAGTGTTACGGTTATTGTAGTTTTAACTACCCTGCATAAATTAGAGAAAACAAGTCGGTTTTAGAGAGAGGCTTTCTGGCAGCACTGAGAAATGAGTCAGAGATGGAAAATTTGGGGTTCAGGAAATCTCTCTTTCTACCTCAAACATGCAGAAGGGAGTGCTCTCAATCTTTGCTGTTCTCATGTAGAAGTTGAGTCAGGCATTTGCGTCCCCTCCTCAAATCCAGTCAAACTTATAATGTTCAAAAAGACAAACTTGTGTGCATGCAAACTGACCAAAAGCTCCAAAACAGCCACATGTTTCACCTCTCTGTCCTCTCTATAACGTGATAACAGAATATCTGAGCGTGCACCTGCCAGGAGAACAGTTGGGAATCCCTGTTTCACACTCGACGTGGATTTATCACAATGTTCGACATGCGAATGGGTGGAAATGTGCATGCAATAGTAGCATCTGTTTCGGAGTAGAAGAGGTGGCTAATGAGCTTCACAGGCCTCTGATGAGCTGAGGTGATAAGTGTCTTAATAAAACTTTAGATCTACCACAACGGCTGGATTTTTATGCTACTACTTGCATCTGTTTCTAACTTTCAGCTCTTTACTGCAGTTTAAAGTCGATCATGTTTTCCCCGTCTTCGAGAGAAAACTCTTAATTAGGGGAAAATGTGGCTAAGCGGACATAGCTGAGGTTAAACAAGTCGCGCGATTAAGTCGCTGATGGTTTTTGATTACGGTATAAGTGTAATCCTCAGTGCTCTGAGAAGAGGAGTGTTGGCATCAGCGAAGTGTGGTATAGCAGCACACTGTGGAAACTCACAAAACAGCACTGTGCAGATGTGAGGAGGTCACGAAACAGCTCCGAAAATCTACAGCTTTGTGAGTTTAGGCAGAAGTTATTATCCGCAGTGGTGTCATGTCCGGACCAACCAAGATGCAGGCGTGCATTTTTTGGGGGGTTTAGTTTTTCTAGGAATGCATGCCTTTCAGCCAACAGTTAGTTTAGGTTCAGATCTGCATTTAAAGAACTGAATATAAGTTACCGAAAGGTTCAGGAATGAATCTCGGAGGCCGGTCTTCACCAAACATGGTCATTGCAGTGCACTCGCGCTGTTGTGTTTTTGCGTCCAAGGGCCTGAGGGTAGCTGGATCCTGTGAACTCTGAGGTTTGGCCACAGAACGGCTTCACAACTCCAAGATGTTATACATGTTTCTGCAAACACCAAATCAGCTTGTCAGGAACATGTTGCTCTTCAGTTTTTTTGTGCAGATTAAACAAAGATATGATATGTTTAGCAGTGAGCTTTAGAGGTGCAGGTAGGTGGATTTTTCGAGTATCGAGAGAATTGGAGTTGGAGTAAGATGTATTGCGATTTATTACCTTTTTTCAACTGCAAATTATGCAGTTTGTCAACATCTGTTTTGTGTAATCAGATACAGTGTTCACTCTAGTTCATCTCAGAGGTTTCATTCACATATCTGGAGGTCAGAGGTCAACGGGCCCCTTTTGAAAATGGGCCATGCCAGTTTTTCCTCGTCAAAATTGAGCGTAACTTTGGAGTGTTATTTAGCCTCCTTCCCGACAAACTAACATAACATGCTTGGTACCAATCAATTCCTTTGGTTTTCTAGTTTTCGTACGATACCATGTATATAAGACTGAGCCTGCTACAACCACTGAAAGACAGAATAGCAGCCGGGCCCGCTTGTTGGAGAGTGGTATTACTTCTCATCTAACTCTCAGCGAGAAAGTGAATAAGCTTATTTCCCAAAATCTCAGCATTTCAGAGGACGTGAATGTCTCTCGTTTAAAGTTTGTTGTGCTTGTTTTTAAAGCTTGAAGAAGCTGCAGAAACGGCGATGGTTGCC
Source organism: Sebastiscus albofasciatus (assembly GCA_916701655.1). Lineage (NCBI taxonomy): Eukaryota > Metazoa > Chordata > Actinopteri > Perciformes > Sebastidae > Sebastiscus > Sebastiscus albofasciatus. The sequence goes on along the minus strand of CAKAOI010048462.1, from coordinate 18,538 downwards.
GAAGCAAACCTGCGTCAAAGTTGCACGTTTGAATCCCCAGACTGTGAAGAAAAATCTGTGCAGGGAGCGAACCAGATGCTTCCGTCAGCAGTCTGTGATTTTATATATTTGTCACTGTGTTAATGTCTGTAGACTGTGTTTTCTCTCTCTCCGTCTCGCGCTCAGACTCCCTCACAGTTCTCACCTACTGAACAGGAAGTGTTTATGTAGCTCAGAGGGAATGTGTCTCTTGATCCTGCAGCTGCAGCCTCTGTGACTCGAGGCCATGTGTCCAAACACTCTCCTGCTACCGTGCAGAGCGCTGCAGCCTTAAGAAAGGTCTCTGAATATGAAATATGAATAACTTTATAACTGCATTTCGGTTGTTAATCATATTTCTGCGAGCGATTAATCTCTGACTTTAGCCGTCATAGTGTGGTATCGTAGTTTACCGCTCTTGAATTACTGCTTTAAATTCTGCAGATTTACTGCAAAGTATCTCTTATCTAAACTCCTAAGTAGACAGAGTCGTAGCTCTTATTATCCCTCGTAAATACTCCACTGCAAAAACATCTGGACAGTAGGGAAAGGGAGGATCGTATTTTTTCTCTGAGTGGCGTATTTTACGGTGTGACTGCATAACGCATTAAGCTTCCCGGGACTGTCGTCATATCCCATTACTGTCACCGGTCGGACGACGCATGCATGTTGCAGCGAGGACTAAATGATCCCCAGCCAGTTTATGATCTCAATAAACTGATATGTGTGTAAGAAAAGTTTGTAAACGCAGCCGACCGAGAAGCCCAGTCACTCTGTGCATTACGTAGAGTTCGAGAACGCTCCGGGGGAAACCGCCATCAAAGGGAAAGTCACTCATAAACTTTAAAAAACTCTCTCTCAAAGCGACATTTAATCACCACCCAGTCATTTATTTATATTAAAACCGCTCTCACCCTCCAAATTTCACCAATTACCACTCCTCTGGAAGGTTTGCCCACTTGTACTACATGTCTGATGTCCAAAAGCATTCATTTTAGGGATGTTGGAAATCTCACAAGGTATTTGTGGTCAATTTGTGATGGAGCTTTTTTGGCATTTTTGTGCCTTTTTTATCAGATGAACTGGCAGCGGTGGAGGAAATATTCACATCCTTTATCCAAGTAGAAATACCAAGAAGTAATCACAGCAAAATGTACTAAATGTATCAATCAGTAAAAGCAGTGATTTTGCAGTAAAACAGCCCAGAGTGACTGATGTATTATCATATATGACATTATTAAATTGTTAATACTGTTGCAGCTTCTGGCGAGGAAAAACTGCCATGGCCATTTCCAAAGATGTCCCTTGACCTCTGACCTCCAGATATGTGAATGTAAATGGGTTCTCTGGGTACCCACGAGCCTCCCCTTTACAGACATGCCCACTTTATGATAATCACATGCAGTTTCGGGCATAATTTTTATGCTAAATGCAGTACCTGTGAGGGTTTCTGGACAATATCTGTCATTGTTTGTGTTGTTAATTGATTTCCAATAATAAATATATACATACATTTGCATAAAGCAGCATATTTGCCCACTCCCATGTTGATAAGAGTATTAAATACTTGACAAATCTCCCTTTAAGGTACATTTTGAATTGAATTTGCGATTAATTGCGATTAAATATTTTAATCGATTGATGATTTGTTGGGAAATGTTGGATATTTTTTTTACTTTTTTGGTCTTCAAGCAATGGTTTTAATAAAACCATCTAAGAAGCTAAGAGGGGAAATGTCTCTTTGGTGAAACTACTAACAACTTATAGACATCTGAAACATAACAATACACTTCTTTTGGAAGGTGTCACTGGAAACAACCAGTTTAATCTTAAACAATCTTTTGTATTTTATAATTTTATCATATGTTGTTTTTTAGGACTGCCTCCTCTTAGTCGATTAGTCGACTAATCAGTCATTTTGGGTGTAGTCTAAGATTTCTTCAGTTGATTAGTCATTTTTTTTATGCTTTTTTCATGCTTTATTTCCAAGAAACTTTTGAGATCTGTCGATTAAATCAACTAATCGTCGAAATAGATCTTAATCTGAAAGTATCTATGTATAGTAAACTATCAGATAACCGTTGTGGAGCAAAAAGCACAATGTTTCCACTCAAATGTAGTACGTAGAAGTATAAAATAGCATAAAATAAAAGTACAAATACTTCAAAGTTGTACTTCTGTTTAGTACTTTATGTACAGAACAAGACAACATGTGGCCTGTTGCAGAGCGCGGGCTGCTCTCTGCTGATTCACACAGTTCAGTACATAAAATATATTTATGCAGCTGCACAATTCCCCGCTGGAGTCTGCGGTTTAAACACAGTACGAGTGATCAGATCTGATTATTGGCCAAACGTTGTTGTTGCCTATAAAAATAATCATTCACTAGTGGAGTGTCCCTCTGAGAGCCAGTGCAAATACGAGAGAGAGAAAAAAAGTGTGACGTTCAGGAGAAAACCTGGATGAAGGTTGGAAAAATCTGAGTGTTTCCTTCCTGCTGCGTCTTCAGAGTAAATATTCACATTTAAAAGTGCAATCTTCCCAAACAACTTCAGTAAAAACGTGAAGTGCTTCTTAGTTCTGTAGTGCTATTAAACCGTCGTCCGCTGACACCAGATACTCTGTTTTGACAGAACTCAAAGCTAATAGGAAAATAATTCCCTTCCCGCTCCGATATTTTGCCTGAAATGAAAATTGTGGCCAGACATTGGGTGACTTGTGGTTCCCAAAGCCGTAGGAGAGAGAAAATCTGTCAATGAGATGGGCGAAGAGGTCGGTCAGACTGCGTGTGTGTGTGTGAGTGAGAAGGAGGTGTAATTATGTGCATGTATGTACGTGTATGTCAAAGGTCAGAGCAGCAGTAAGCAAACACTGCGGTTGAAACTCATCTGGATGCCACTTCCTCTCGTGGCATCCAATGTGTTCCCGCCTCAAAACGAGGCTTTTCAATCCGCCTGAATGTCAGCTGACCCTTTCGTGTGCCGTGTTTGAGGCTGTAGCAACCCCCGAAAAAGGGGAGTTCGCCCTGCAAAGAGATCGAGTAGGTGTGAAGGAATGCTGTAAAATAGGTCGCGGAGGAACTGGAGCATGCGAGGAAAACTCCCCTCCGTGATAACCTGAGTTGTGGCGCGAAGACTTGATGATTGAGGCGAGATAAATCACCTGCTCGGGAGACAAAGAAAAACAGCTTCATGTCCAGAGTATTCTCAATATGACTTGTGGTTTGTGAGAATAACGCAGTAAGAGGCTGTTGTAGATGGAAAATGGCAGGCGTGATGCACAACGTCCAGTATTAATTACACCAAAAACAAAATAAATCCGACCGTACAAAAGGGTTTAAGTCGGCCAGCAAACGCAGTCTTTGTCAGAATAATTTGGTCTTTTGTTGCCGTTGGAAGCACGATCCAGTCCGTGGAAAACACAAGTAAACAACACTGACTGATACGAGTGTTGATGGCTTGAATTGAAAGTCAAAAACAGAGTTTGGTGCCCTCTTTTGAACCTCACTGCTCTCTTTATGTGCAGTGAGATTCATAACTTCTTTGTCTGACATGTTATTATTTCTAAAAGTGATTCCTTTACATCGACTGTAGAAAGATGCATCTACAGTAAATCATGTTATACGGTGTATTTAGGAGCAGGGCTGCAGGAAGATACAGGATACTGTAACTGTACTGATAAAAACACGTAATAACATAAAATCTTTTAGTCTATGAGATGTCAGGAAATAGTGAAAACTCTCCTTCATCATCCGTACCCAGAGCTCAAGGTGATGTCGAAGTATTGCATGGTTTGTCTGACCTCAAATATGTTTAATTTATTATCATATAAATCTAAGAAAAACAGAAAATCCTCATATTTGAAAACCATTTTTAATAGGGCCTCTGATTAACGTTGACAGCCCTACTTCAAACACTTCATTTCCTTCATTCTGGTGAATTTTTATGCACCAATTTCTGCCTTTTCTGTATCAAGTTATGGTGGAAATGTCGTTATTTATGTAAAGGAAAACACAAAATTCAGGGATTTAATTCAAAATATTAACAAGAATATAATGGAGAAGTCATTCTGTATTGCTTTTTATACAGTGACATCAAGTTGCAAAAAATGTATGCAATCCCAAGACTGTTTAGGGACCTTAGTATGCAGAAATATTCAAATACTAGGGCTGTTAATCTGTTCAAAATGTACCTTAAAGGGAGATTTGTCAAGTATTTAACACTCTTATCAACATGGGAATGGTCAAATATGCAAATGTATGTATATATTTATTATTGTAAATCAACTAACAACACAAAACAATGACAAATATTGTCCAGAAACCCTCACAGGTACCGCATTTAGCATAAAATAATATGCTCAGATCATAACATGGTAAACTGCAGCCCAACAGGCAACAACAGCTGTCAGTGTGTCAGTGTGCTGACTTGACTATGACTTGCCCCCAAACTGCATGTGATTATCATAAAGTGGGCATGTCTGTAAAGGGGAGACTCGTGGGTACCCAGAGAACCCATTTACATTCACACATCTGGAGGTCAGAGGTCAAGAGACCTCTTTGAAAAGCATCTTTAATCTCTTGTGGCTCTCGCCTGCAGAAGCTCCAGCTGCAGTGTGAGCACGAGAGCTAAAACAGTATATGTGGAGTGTTTTTCTTATAAAAGTCAGGTAATAACAGCAACAACTCACTCACACATGCATGCAAATAGTCACACAGGTGCATTCCCCAGATGTTGTCTTGGCGCTGACGCTACCTCTGTCAGCTGATCGCTGCATTCCTTTGTGTTTGTGTGTCTAAACGTTTTCACACTGCACTGACAGAATAGTTGCGTGTATTTTGCATTATATTCGAGGCGTATTTTATAGAAAGCCAAACCCTAAATAAGTAGGTGTCAGTTTGATTTCAGCTGCCCGCTCTCACTGGAAAAGAAAGACCCTGTGCAATCAGTTTAAAGCACAAAAGCCAGGCCTGACCACGAGCAATTAAGACATGGCACCCGTATCTGTAAGCAATGACACGCCTCCGCTCCTCATCGTTTGTTTATCGAGCGCTCGAGTCCTCCCATCTGGAATCGGTCAGCGGAGGAACACAAGAGGAGAAATGGAAATTTGATTATTTTCAAAGCCGAGCTGGAGGTGATAAAAGACTCGTGGCTCATCACCAAGCGGGGCCGGCCTGTGGTTGTGAGTGTTGGCGAGGAGGTTCAGAGGGAACCGGCAGCCATCGTGGGGTTTGCCATCAGGCGAGAGGCTGAGGAGGTGTCGGAGGAGTTTTCATGCACAAGATGAAAGATACATTGTTTGAAAATCTTGTTTGGTCTGTTGGTGCCATTTAAGGATGTCAAGTCAAGATATTTATTGTCAAACCATCTGAATACACATTTATATATATATATAGAGGGATGACATATTGTTCTTTCAGCAACATGTTGCAACAATAACACAAAGCAGGAAAACAAAGGACTACAGATATAACGGCACTACTGCATCTTCTAGCAGCCAATAATGCAAAACCAATATATAGTTCATCATGTGAACCCCAGCTGTCTTGTCTAATAGTTGCCAGATGTTGTACATTGTATTCCATGTTATGTGTGCTTTTGTTTAGGTGGTTCAATGGCTCAATGATAGGAAGGTATTGGGTATGTAGTTCTGTAATATCTATAATAAGACAGTAAAGAAGGTAACTAAGCAACAGCCTTTATCTTGTCTCTCAGAGACTGTGTGTTGGAAGTTTTCAATCCTTCTCTAGATGGATGAAAAAACATCATTTTATCTGCATCTACAGAACAGTTTTGGCTGCAGGAAGTGATATTACATGGCCAAGAAATAGCCAACTTGTCGTTTGTACACTTCGTTTTTGTTTATTATTGAGCTTTAGAGGTGCTGGAAAGCAGATTTCATCACCTTCGGACCGAGCCTGGCTAGCTGTTTCCCCCTGTTTCCGGTCTTTGTGCTACGCTAAGCTGCAGGTGCTCGCTTCATTTTTACTGTACAGACGTAGGCTACGTTCCAAATAGCATACTTTTTTTTTTTACTTTTAGTACACACTGCAGTTGCCCTTACAAAGTATGCACTGTTGCATGCAGTATGCACACAATTAAATAATACAATTGGGACATTCGTCATGATATTGTACCTTGAGCTTGATCCTCTTGCTCATATATTTGAAGAGGATTATGGGTCAGAATAGCCAGAAAAGCATGCCGGCTTGCATACTGCAAAATGTGACCGGATGTAGTAGTACCTCCTGGTATTTATGCAATACTGCATTTGACATACTATGTATTGGGGACATACTAAATATTTTTCTGGCATACCAAATAGGGTAGTATGGTATAGTATAACATGCTGAGTATTGACAAATACTTAAGTACTTGTAAGAAGAAGTTCAGTAGCTGAAAATACTTAAGTATGCTTACCCTGTCTGGTGAAACTGACCCAATAGACGTTTTTCACAGCAGACAGTTTGACTTGTCACAGTAGGAAAAGCACAGGTGTGTTTCATAACATTAATGCTGGCTGCATCCATCATAGGGAGATCCTGATGTTGTGCATGTTGGCTCACTGTAATAGCTTACTGGGACACTTAATAGAAACAGCTTAGCACACAGCTTCTATGGCAATATCTTTCACAATTGTTAGTTACATTTATACCATATGAATGCATGAACCTTTCATGAGACTAAACTCTGAGTTATTTAGTTAGAAACGTCGGCCGCACCGTGAAAGATCAGACATTACATGGAATTTCAGCTCCACGGGGCTTTTTACTTTAAACAGCTCAACAAATCTTTGCCCCATCACTACACGCTAGCTGCAGTTATAAATGAAAGCTTATGTTGTGCTGGAAAAAAAAGAAATTACCTGTTAAATCTTCAGAAAGAGGAGGAGGAGGAGGAGCCTGAGAGGTGGAGATAAAGCAGGAAAAGATTGTATTTGGTGTGTTGCCATACAGGGAAGTCAAAGCTTAACATACAGAGAGTGTAATGTGCTTCAATAGACCTGTTTCACAGGGTGGGAAAGACGAAAACTAGACTTAAACATCGTCTCTAAGACATTAGGTCACCGCTGATGAGGCTCTGAAGCTGCATCCAACAGCTACTCATGCATCTCGTCCAGTAAATGGAGTAGGATGTGTTTTCGTCTGCTCTGTTAGCCGTGACGACTTGACGTATCCTTGGAGGTCGGTGGGAACATGTGTTTCAAAGCACCGCTCCGTCCTCCTTGTTTTGCTTTCTTATTGTTTTTACGAAGGTTCCTCGCCAAGCATATGTTCCCTTTCTTTGTGTATGTAAGAGAATAGGTTGCATTGTGGGATTTCTAGGGGGTTTTCACCGCGGCGATGATCAGTTTTAACATCCACATGTGTGAAATCATGTTCGATTTAGAAGATCAGGACTTGACGATGAATCCCCGGCTGGGTTTATATCTGAAAAAGATGTTTCATAAAGGTTTTCTCCAGCACTGGAGTTTGGAGAAAAGTACTAAAAATGTCTATTTAGTCTGCTCGTAATAGCTGCATGTGGCATTTAAACACTCAGTTGCTTTCAATTTAAGCTTTTTAATTGTGCCTGTAACTTTTTATTGATCCATTTTCTCTACAAAACATTCATTAGGAGTTTAAAAGCACGCGTTTAGTGCTTTTACTAAGACTCCCCACATCTCTTGGCCTTCGCACAGTGCCAGTTCAATCCAGTCCCAAAATAAAGTTGCGATTAGTCCCATGATTGTTAGTTAATATGTTTTAAAACGTACTTTAAAAGGAGATTTATCAAGTATTTAATACTCTTATCAACATGGGAGTGGACAAATATGCTGCTTTATGTGATTATATGTATATATTTATTATTTTAAATCAATTAACAACACAAACAATGACAGATATTGTCCAGAAACCCTCACAGGTACTGCATTTAGCATAAAACAATATGCTCAAATCATAACATGGCAAACTGCAGCCCAACAGGCTGTCAGTGTGTCAGTGTGCTGACTTGACTATGACTTGCCCCAAACTGCATGTGATTATCATAAAGTGGGCATGTCTGTAAAGGGGAGACTCGTGGGTACCCATAGAACCCATTTACATTCACACATCTGGAGGTCAGAGGTCAAGGGACCCCTTTGAAAATGGACATGTCAGTTTTTCCTCGCCAACTTTGGAGCGTTATTTAACCTCCTTTCCGACGAGCTAGTATGACATGGCTGGTACCGATGGATTCATTAGGTTTTCTAGTTTCTTATGGTGCCAGTATCTTCACAAAACATAAATATGATTCTGCTGCTGTGGTTATGGGATGGATGAACAGTGGAACAGATCAGGTTACAGACTTTACTTGAATGGATTTCCGTCTCTCAGGTGGACAGTGTCTGCTGTCTCTGTCCATGGTGCTGGATCTATACATTGTTTAGAGCATCTTTTACTATGAGAGGCCTCTGAGCTCAGCTGGATGCAATGACCCAAAAACAGTGGATTTAAAATGATTATTAAGTCTTTAATATGAGGTTTTGTTTGCTGCATATTTACTGTATGAATATGATGTGTGACTGTAAGAAAAAATGTCATATGACTAAGATGTTATCTTTAATATGTTGCTCTTTTGTTGTGAACATTGTAGCCGGAGACTTCTCAGTTCTCTCACAAAGCCCAGAATAAAAGCAGAGGATGTTCCATATTGATTCTCAGCTCCTAGACGGGCTGCACAGATACCGCTTTATAACTTTACAGTTCTGCTACATTTATTTTTAATGTCCCTGTATTCCTCCAGGAATGAGGTGTGTCTCGGCATAACTGTATCAAGGCCAAAATATGTCTACCAGGTGGAGATGGCAGCTTAATGTTACAAACCCCAGGCCTCCGCGAAAGGTCACCACCTGACATTCATCCAACCTGACATCCATATTTTCACAGCAGGACTGCAGCTAACACCTGGCTGGATTCCACGCATGGCCGCCGTCCCACTCATGCCTTGGAAAAGACCCAGAAGAGCGACCTAAAGCGAGGGGAAGTGGAGGAGAAACCAGACGAAGGAGGCGCGGGCCAGAGGGAGCGACGAGCTTCGGTTTGAGAGGAGGAGAAACCTGAAAGTAAGAGGATTTGTCGTTTTGCATGGTGGAACCTGTGGCTGTGAACTGACCATAAAAGATTAAATTAAATCAAATTAAAGGGTGATTCGCATGTCAAACTCTGTTTAGTACATTTCTCTTGATTTCTAATATTTGAAACTTTGTATAAAAACACGTCACCTGAGTTTATGTATATATAAAGTTATGAGCAGCAACATATTGTACAGAACTGACTTGAATATCACCTGAAAATGTGGGATATTTTAGCTGCAATAAGTACAGTGGTACAATTATTGGTTTGAGTTTTAAATTTATAGATTTATGAAGTCAAATAGGAATTGCAGCAAAATTACACTTAATATGAAATTCATATTTATCTTTTATTATGGTAATTTACAGGGTTGGCTCTAGTCCTTTTGGTGCCCTAAGGGAAATACAGATTTGGAGTCCCTCCTTTTAATATAAATAAACATTTGGTCCCTAATATTGTTGGCTTTAAAGTGTTTAGTCAGTTTCACTACAATTTACGCTTTTATTAACAAATAAAAAGCGTGGCTGGGCAGATGAAAAAGTGTGAGAAAGAAAGGGTGAAAAGTGTATTTATTTATTTATTTATTTATTTATTTATTTATTTATTTATTCATTCATTTATTCATTTATTCATTTATTTATTTATTTATTTATTTATTTATTTATTTGGTTAGTTATTTAGTTATTTAATTATTTATGTGTTACCTCAGTGCAGAAAATGAGGAAGTACATCCACTGGTATTTATTTATATTTAATTTAATTTAATTTAATTTAATTTTATTTTATTTTATTTTATTTTATTTTTAATTTTTATTTTTTCTTTCTTTATTTATTTATTCATTCATTCATTCATTCATTCATTTTATTATTACAGGGTTTTTTGGGCCTTGGTAATTGATTATCACAGCCA